>JAQFVV010013316.1:0-90000 GCA_028023455.1 Epiperipatus broadwayi
ATCTATTACTATTCTTCTGGCAGATAAGGGTAATACTACAGTTAAATAAGGCTGATTATTTTAAAAAAATACATGTATTTATTAAATGATAATATTTATAAAAAAAATTAGAGATCCTATGACTTATCTTGAAAAGAAAACGAAAACATTAATTTATTCTACTGATCTAGATTTAGAAACAAAGATATAGCTTACTCCCAGGGAAAAATCTTCTTTTTATCCAAAATTATATGGTTTACCAAAAATTCACAAGCCAGATATTCCATTGAGACCGATTGTAAGTGCAGTTGGTTCACCTACACAGACACTAGCTCGTTTTTGACTTCTTAATCATTTTCTTGAGCTTATCCGGGATATTAAATTGACTAAGAATGATATTTTGGTAAGTTTTGACATTGTTTCACTTTTTACTAGTGTACCTGTAAATGAAGCATTCAAGTTTTAAAAAATATTCAGTTGCCTAATTTTGCTGTGGTTTTGATTGAACACTGCTTATCGAATACATTTTTTGTTTTTGATGGGCAGATGTATAAACAAACATCAGGTCTAGCTATGGGTTCACCAATTTCTCCAGCATTAGCTTCTATTTTTATGGAGGATTTGGAAAATAAAATTTTGACTTTAGCAGTTAAAAAACCATCTATATGGCTGAGGTATGTTGATGATACCTTTGTTATTTGGCCTCATGGCAAGTGTGCTCTTGATGACTTTTTTAATTTTTTAAACTCTTTTCACAACAATATTAAATTTACCATGGAAATAGAAAATAATAATCAATTACCTTTTTTAGATGTTTTGATTGAAAGAAGAGAAGATGGTTCTTTATCCCATGGTATATATAAAAAACCAACACACACTGGGAGATATCTGCATTTTTCCTCTCATCACCATCCTGCACAACTATTTTCAGTAGCAAAGACATTATTGGATAGAACAAAGAGACTTTCTGATGATAGCCATTTTCACCGGGACCTTTTTGCTACTAATAAAATGCTTCTTCATAACGGTTTTAATTACAGCATTATTAATAGGGCTTATACATATCAAAAGAAAAAAGATTTTGATACATCAAAAATTAAGACAATTTTGCCATATATAAAAGGAGTAACTGATAGAATTGGTAACATTTTAAAAAATAATAATATTCACACAATTTACACTACTTATAAAAAAATTAGTGAAATATTTCCACTTCCTAAAGATAAAATTGCTTTGGAGTGTCATGGTGTATATGAAATTCCATGTAGGGTCTGTCCACATACATATATAGGACAGACTAATCATAGAATAAATATTAGAAAGGAAGAACACATTCTGGCAGTGAGAGAAAAATCCAATTCATCAGCTATTTATTCTCATATAAAATTAACAAATCATGATATCAATTTTGAAAAAAACAAATATTTTAGCAAAAATTGAACAATATGACCAGAGATTGCTAAGAGAAGCTCTAGAGATTTTTAAAAGGCCCAAGAGCATAAATGAAAGGTGTGAATTAAAGAAGATTAACAACATTTGGAAGAAGCTATTGGAAGAGAAAATAAATTTTAAAACTTCTCAACCAATAGAATTTAAATATGAGGAGAAAGAAAACGATAAAAATGGTTTTAAATCTCACGTGCATTCTTATGATTTGAGAAAGAGGACGCTCTGAGTTGAGCTAGTAAAGGGATAACCCCGTGCTGTTATAAAGTCATCATCGGTTGGTCATACCGGGGTTTGGGTTTGAATTTAGTTGGCGTTTTGGAATGTGTGATTAAGCGTGGTGGATTTATACCGGTACAATAGTAATAATAATATGACATCTTTTATCCATGAAAATATTAGAATTAAATATATATATATGCATAAACATAATCACAAATTAAAGTTACTACTATATGTACATGACAACTGAACTGCTACCCTGCAAGCAATGTTAATACAAAAATTGAGCTCCCTGGGGTGTTTGAAATATATTGCGTTAATTGTGATTATAATTATCTATCACTATTTATGTGGGTATACACATACAAGCTTAGGTTACAATAAGAAGTTTGCTGTTAATTGAAAGGAGATCTTTTGATCCTTCTTTGAGGCCTTAATGTTCTTATTATTGTAGCTGTTATTATTATTATGTGTTTATATGGTAAATGAACATAGATAGGCTGCTAACAAAAATGCATCAGCCAGCATGGCGAGTTTACTGGCTTTTTATCTTTGAATTTACTGTGACATTCTTACTTAAATATCAGTCAGGGTTTGACAGCAGGTTAAATGTGTTAGTGATTTTATATATATGATATTTACAGTCATTACAGACAAAGCTAAATTATGGGCATTATTATTAGAAGCTGATAAAGTCATCAACCAAGATTGCAGTTGACAACCAAAAACAGAGGATGATAAGAATTTCCTGATTGCAGAAGAATAACGTTGTGAGATTGATAATATAACAGACAGAATGACAAGATTAATTATTCAAACTAATGCTACCAAGTGTAGATAATTCAGATTTAGGCCTCAACAAGTCTTCATGATGATGGAGAAGTAGAGAATTTTTATAAGGATTCACAAAAAGATGAAATCTTTAATGCTAGAAATGGTAAATAATTGAAAAATGAAAGTGCTGTGGGTTGTTTTGGTTATAGTTATAGAAATGAGAGAAATTTGTGGAGTTTGCAGAAAAAGACAAACTGTATATGTATGAATTTTTCTTTGAGAAAAATATAAAATGGAATGAACACGGACAACTGCAAATGTATTACAGCAAATTGGATTATATTTTGATAGATAATATTAATTCATATATATAATTTTCTTAATATACTCATTGATTAGTGAGATATAAGATACATATTACTTACAAAACTCAAACAATAGTGCTCTTATTGTAGACAGGTCCAAAGAGCAATTATATAAAAAAACATTAATATGTCCATTCTTTTTTGTTCATTTCTCATAGCTTCAATTCCAGATATTTTCCCATCTTGTATATCATTCATCAAGGCCAATCTTCTTCATTCTCTTTTCTTGATAACATCCACTATTTTCTCCAAAAACATCTTTCATTTCTTTTTAGTATAAGTCCAATCAAATTTCATTTTCTGTCTAATTTCTTCAATCTCTTTTTTCATTTTTTTCTTCCATCTTCACTCAACCAAAACTTTCTCATTTGTCATTTTATTTATCCAATTAATTTTTTCCTTTGATTTTCATGACCACATTTCAGGGAACGTTTTACTCATTGTTCACATTTTACAACATTCTACACATAATACTTAATTAATCTTTTTTAATTCTCTCTTCACAAGTTCACAAAACATTTTCTTTCTCTTAAAAAATGCATCTTTTGTTAATGCTATTCTTCTTTTAACTTCATCTTTGCTTTTTCCATCCTCATTTAATCAACTACTTAAATATTTAAATCAATTCATTGAATTATTTTAACATAAATATTAATTTGTATAAACAATGAGGATTGCCAATTCCTCTACAAGCTTTGTGATAAATGCTTAGCCAGAGCCAACACTTAAAATATCTCTGTCAGGAACACCTCCCCAAACCCCTGACCATGGTTTCATGCTTGTAGAGGAGTTGGCAATCCTCATTGTTTATAATTTACAAGCTTAAGAGATAGGGTCATGTGATCTATGACTCTTATTTTGATTAATTTTTATACTTTTTATATTTTTTCCTGTATATCCTTACTTTAATTTATTCAACTTATTCTGGAAAAATATCATCTGAAAATTATACATATTTTATCTATTCTATTTCCAATATTAGATTCTCCATAGTCTAAGTATTCATCTATCATAAACAGTGAAAGCACAGATAATACGCAACATTCCTATCTAACACTTCTTTTTATAATGACTTTGTCGATCTTCTTCATCTGATTCTTACTTTTTGTCCAATATAATATTCCAAATCAGTCATACGCAACATTCCTATCTAACACTTCTTTTTATAATGACTTTGTCGATCTTCTTCATCTGATTCTTACTTTTTGTCCAATATAATATTCCAAATCAGTCATACGCAACATTCCTATCTAACACTTCTTTTTATAATGACTTTGTCGATCTTCTTCATCTGATTCTTACTTTTTGTCCAATATAATATTCCAAATCAGTCATACGCAACATTCCTATCTAACACTTCTTATTATAATGACTTTGTCGATCTTCTTCATCTGATTCTTACTTTTTGTCCAATATAATATTCCAAATCAGTCATACGCAACATTCCTATCTAACACTTCTTTTTATAATGACTTCGTCGATCTTCTTCATCTGATTCTTACTTTTTGTCCAATATAATATTCCAAATCAGTCATCTTTCTTATCAAAATACTTATTTCAAGATGGTCCTAAACTTATTCCAGACTATTCTATCAGATACTTTTTCTAAATCCATAAAACATATACTAATTCCTTTTTTTAATTATATGCTTCTGCAATTGTTCTAACAACATTAATAGCATTTCTTGTACTTTTCTCTCTTTGAATCCCACCTGTTTCTTACCAATATAATATTTTACTTTTCCAAACATTTTTGAGTTAAGAATGAGGCATGAGATAACAAACTTATTGTCCTCTATTCTTCACATAATAAGATAACTCTTAAGTCAATAAACATCACATGACCACCACTTCTTATGCTTGTGTATAACAGGCAAAACTCACTATATGTATTGCCACACACAGCAAGCTAGAGTAATCAATGGATGCCAGAAGGCTTGTGCATAAAATTCCCATCTAGTGCCTACTCATCCAATATCCCCAGACTAGTCTTCATTAGTGAGGAGCCTTAGATCTGAGAGCTACAAGCCAGAAACTAGTCTGGGGATATTGGATGAATAAGCACTAGATGAGGATTTTATGCACAAGCCTTCTGACATACATTGATTACTCTAGCTTGCTGTGTGTGGCAATACGTATAGGGTTTTGCCTGTTTTAAGATACACTCTTCATATTCAAGAGTTTTCTTTTTTTAACAATTGAAATTTTTTAAGTCATTGGATTCATTGTAGTCATTATGAAATCTTTAGGCCTAAGTCCATTGTCACATATCCAATTTTACACTACAACAAATTCCTTAACAATAAAATAGTCTTCCCCAACTCTTTTTAAAAATATCTTACCATTTTTCATTTCTTTAATTGATTTAATTACTCCTTCCATCAATATGTACTTTAACATCTTCATTTTCAAGTTTATAACTAATTACATCACCCCTCCCCTAATGAGTATTGAAAATAGTTTTTCCATTTTTTCAATATATGATTGCTATCAGGTAATAACTTTCCATACTTAAAACAGGAAAAACTCTCCATATGTATTGCCACTCAGTGCAAGCTAGAGTAACCAATGTAGCCAGAAGGCTTGTGCATAAAATCCTCATCTAGTGCCTACTCATCCAATATCCCCAGACTAATTTCTAGCTTGTGGCCTTTGTCAGTGAGGAATCTTGGATCTGTGAGCACTGTACCTAGAGCTTAAGATCTCTCATTGATTACCCTGGCTTGCACTGAGTGGCTATACATATGGAGAGTTTTGCCTGTTTAATAAGTCATAAGCAAACATAAGAAATGGTGATCATGTGATGTTTGTTATCTCTTTCCATTCTTACCAGTTATTTTAGTCATTAATAATTTTTTTTCCCAAGTGATGTTTATAATTCTATCAATACTAGATTATATCTTTTTGCCTGTTGAAATATGTCTATCTCTCCACATTTCTGTTCCATTCATTTTTCTTTTGCTAAATATGTTATCTTTCACTATTAATTTTTTATACACTCTTTTTCTTTCCTTACTCATGACATTATTCTGTCTTTTCTCTTGCTGTTTTTAATAATCCCTTTTAATCCTATACCAATGTTCATCAGAATCATTCTTATATTCTATATCTCTTGTTTCTCCATTCCTCTTAACTTATTCAAGTCTCAATTTACATATTTTTTCCTCTTTTTAAATTCAGTTTTATTTTTGCCACAACCATGTTATTATCAGATTTTACATCAGTGCTAGGAAAAATATGTGAACTCTTTTTAACATTTTAATATTCATTCTCTATCAATGTATAGTCTATATGGTAACTTTCTTTATCATCTGAATCTTCATGGGTTCAGATTTCTTTGATACTTTTAAACCCAAAACAAAATTATTCTCTTTACAAAATTACACAAAGCCATCTACCTCTTCCATTCCTTGTTCCAATTTTAACAAGTTTCCTTTCTTACTTTTCCTCCACAACAGCATTGCAATTACTCAACATGTATACATTAATTACTACACACATATTATTTTTTCTATCTTTTCATCCATTTCTACAGCATCATTACTATTAGTTAGCAAATAAACCTTCAAAAATACCAAATCCTTAGGGTTTGTAGTTATCTTCATCATCATAAGTCTGTCATCAACACAATCTAACTTTGCCATCCATACTTTTAACCAAACAACAATACTGGCGCCATCTACTGCTTTATCCCCACCAGAATAAAGCAACTTAACATTATCACTATTTATCTCTCCACATCCCACCTACCTCATTTCAGTTAATCCTTTAACATTAATATTATTTATCTTCTCTAATTCAAGTTTCCCAATTTTCCAAGCATTATTCATAAAATTGTATACCAAGTACTGACTCTCAATGTCTTTTCAATTTCACTATCTTTATGAGGATTTTAGCCATTTATAACTTAAAATAGACCCATATTTAATTCTGACAGGCAGAACACTTTAACCTTCTTTAAACTAAGATTTCAACATTTATCTGAGTTAAACTTGTGTTTATGCTTATCATGGGAAAAGGGGGGAATTATAAAGCAAAGTTGTTTCTATTGCATTCTTTGCCCAACAATAATCTTCATTGCAGGCTTACATTTTTAATAAAAATTATCCAGCTATTACTTTCCTCTTTGCCATTGTCATAGTGATCTTCTCCAACTTGGACAAATGCTGACCTAGCACTCAGTAGAGTGTTTACTTATTTAATGGTAGTCAATATTCACTATATCACATTCGCTACTATAGGAATTGTGGTATTTTATAGAAGTAGCTACACAATTATCTCTTTCACCATTTCCTGACAATTGAATGCTAAATCAGTATAAGCAACTGCTTATTTCTATTTTTTCTTTGCTTATTTACAAGTAACCATCATATCAGAAGCTCACTCCTTTATTCATTATCTGGGGATGACCTGGGAAGCATATTCGGAATTCTAATAAAATATTATTTAGAATGACAGTGTCAGCAATTAATATTAACATTCCAATGAATTTAAATTAGAACTTGCAAATTGTTTTGAAATATTGACTGATATGGAAAATGTTTCAGACATGACTGGAATCAATAGGAAGACAACTGCAAGAAATACAGCTATTAAAACAGGCAAAACTCTTCATACAGTAGTGCCACTCAGTGCCAGCCAGAGTAATTAATGGATGCCAGAAGGCTTGTGCATAAAATCCCTATCTAGTGCCGACTCATTCAATATCCTCAGACTAGTTTCTAGCTTGTGTCTTTCATCAGTGAATAGCCTTGGATCTGAGAGCACTGCATCTAGATTTTAGGATAACAGAAATATAGCTGTTACAAAAAAAAACAGCAATTCACTAGCAATTTTCTACTGAGAGAAAATGATATGTGAAGAAAGGAAAGAATATAAAAATGTCTTAAATTAATGCATATCAAGTGTTTTATAAAATGGTATGAAGAAAGTTAATAATGAAATTAAAAATATAATTGTGAATCAGCAAGAAAAGCTTTAGATGAAAGTAAGTCTCAAAAGTGTAAAACAGATTCTTAGTTTTGGAAGCAAAGTTTTCTAGCAATAAGAAGAAAAGATGTAATTATTGCTATGATGAGATCATAAGATGTGTGGAAGAATCTTATTAAGAATTATATAGTAATAAAGAGCAAGAAAACAAATACTCCATACAATTATTATATCTTCTGAATTTCCAAGCATTTTAAATAAAGAGGTGTGACATCCAATTAAATCCATGAAAAATGGAAAAATTTCAGCAACTGATGGAATAATTATTGATAACATAAAAGAAACAGGAAAACAAAAAAAAATGTTGATAAAGCTACATATCAAATTTCGAAATGATAAAGACGCATCAGATAATAGGAAGAATGTAATAATAGTATAGATATTTAAGAAAGGTGATAAAGTAGCTATTGAAATTACAAATCAATTCTATACAAACATTTTACCAAAATAATTACAATTTGTCTAACCGCAAACTTTAGATTCTTTCCTAAGCAAAATAACAAACTGAATTTAAAAGTTGTTTTAACATAATAAGTCACATCTACACATTGAGAAAGTTATAAAAAGGACCGGTGAATACGAGTTGCCATTATGTTTTGGATTGTAATGTGGTGATTAAAGCTTTAGATTAACAAGTTATTGATCCAGAATATTATATTCTGAAGAATATTTATCAAGATTTGAAAAGATTAATTCTGTATTTCTAAAACTTTTTATAGTAGTTTTCAAGAAATATTTTATGAATTAAAATAGAAAGTTAAGAGAGTAAAACTAAAGAAATATTTAAACTATCTAGACTTTGCAGATGGCGTGATTGTTTTCCCTAATAATGCTTCAGAACATCGGGGAATATTGCAGTTGTCAGATGAAAGTAAGAGAGTAGGATTAAAAATAAATATTAAAAGATTAAAATAATGATTAATGGCTTTTCTCAGAAAAAGAAAATAAAGATTCATAATCAATAATTAGAAAAGGTTAACAATTATATTAGTTTGATTATTAATACATATGAAAACATAATGAATAAAATTAATTCATTTTTTGTAGAAATAATATTAAAGGGAAATAGGTCTACGTGTTTGAAAAGAAAGATTTTTAAATTAGTTTTTCAACATTATAAATGTTGGCAAAGTAAAGATTTATTCAGTTTAATTTATTATTTGAGGCTGAGGGCGCTTTCGGCTGGTTAAGCTTGATTCTTAGCACTTATAGGCATCTGGGATTGCTGTAGTATTTATATATCAATGCTAATTTATTAAAATAATGATTTACATATTGAAATTTTTGAAGAGTTGTATATAATTCTCTTTTTTATTCACGGTGTGGTTATTGTTATTGATAAACCAAGCTTCTTTCACTTTGCATTTTCTGTCATCTCTTTCGAGGCAGACCATTTTTACATTTATTGAGTCAAAAATATAGCCAGATAGTTGTTCATGCTCTAAGAAGATAGATTTATATTTTGTATTACTTTTGGCATGCTTGTACAAATAATTTGTGTTGGGAGATCCTGGTGGTGATGTTTGCACTAGATCCCCATAGCATACTAATTTGCAAGTGGCATTACTACAATCAATCTTGTATACTACTTGAGGGGTTTGATTCTGGGATATTTATCTTTCATGTTATTTAATAATCTATTAAAGTTAGAAAGGGGGGAGGGTTCAGACTTATGTTATATGTATTAGTGCAGATCTTTTTAATTTTATGTCAAAGCTTAGATATATATTATACTTATCCACAGTTTGTTATCTACTGGAAGTAGTTGCACTTATCTAATTTTGTTGTACATTTTTTAAAAGTTTTTTATTAAAATATTATTTTACAAAAAATCAGACAAGCACAACCACTTCCAGTAGATAACAAAATATGAATAAGTATGCTGTATATACCTAAGCTTTCACATAAAATAAAAAAAAGATTTGCATTGATACATATAACTTAAGTCTAAGACCTCCTCCCCCTAACTTGAGTAGACTATTAAATAACAAGATAAATATTCCATGGGTCAAACCCCTCAGGTAGTATACAAGATTGAGTGAAATAATCACTTGCAAATCAGTATACTGTGGGAAGTCTAGGGCATTGTCTCCCAACGCAAATACTCATACAAGTGTGCCAAAAATAATCCATAAAATAAATCTACTTTTTTTAGAGCACAGACAGTTATCTGGCCATATTTTTGACCCAATAAATGTAAAAAATGGTCTGCCTGAAAAGAGATGATAGAAAACACAAATTTCTAACAATAACCACACCATGAATAAAAAAGAGAATAGCATATAACTCTCCAAAATGTAATAATTAATATTAATAAATTTTTGTTTACATATAAATACTACAACATTAACAGATGCCTAAGAGTGATATGGATGTTGCGCCAAAATCACACTCAGCCACAAATGATAAATTAATCTGAATAAGCCTTTCCTTCACCAATGTTCATAACATTGAAAAACTAATTACAGTAGAATAAATAAAGGAACATAACCTGAATATTATATAAAGATTTTTAGTATATGTGTTTTACCAGTTCCCTTACTTGTGGATTATAGACTTAGATGCTTAACAGAGGAGCAGTACTATGGAGACTTCAGGTCACTCAATAAAGTATGAAGACCTATATGTTAAGAGTTACAAGAAGGAATTAGATGAAAGAAAGAACAGGTATCACTGATATTATTATTATATAATTCTATAAACACTTCTTCCTCTTCCTTAATTTTGTTTCTTCATATACAACAATATATCTTTTTCTTATTTCTTTTAAGCACAAAATAATTATTATTATAATTACAGTTTTGACTGTTCCTTGCAGTCTTCTTCAGATCTCATTCTATTTTTCTACTTTTCCCTTTCCATATTTTATTGTAATTATAATAATAAATATTTTGTGCTTAAAAGGTGTAAGAAGATTGGAATTAATTTAAAAAGATATATTGTTGGGATATTATTTTCGAAAGAATTAATAAACCATAATGATGCTCAGCTGGACATAATGCTACAAGATACGATAGATGGACAGTTGAAGTTTGAAATTGGATCCCCAAGAGATTGTAAAAGATTTAGCAGCAAATGCTGGTATGAGGTTGAAAAATAAATTTATGAATTGGACAAAGTGGATTAAACTTGGAGATACCTTCAGACTGCCAAGGATCAACAATGATTGAAAATGATGTTGGTTATGATATAAGCTTAAAAAATTTGCCATTGTTTTTTACATTAATTTATTATATTTGTGTTAAAAAAAGTTGCCTTGACACTATGGAAATGTAAACGTTTTTGAATATGCAATTTTCCCTATTTGTTAAATTAAATGTTTTTTATGCTGACAATTTTAACTTTGCTGATCACCCAAAACATGAGACAATTACCTATTACTTTGCATCTAGACTTTGAATCTTCATGATGTAAAGAACTTATATTTATAAAATAATTTTAAATATTGATATGCTTAAATAAATTGCATTGCAGGAAGCATGCAAGCAATGGAAAATGAGACCATAATAATTACATGTTCTTACTTTATTTCTTCATTATGTTTTGTGCAGAGTGTATATGTATACATATAATTTTTATATGCATGAGAATTTCTGGAAGAAATATAAAAACTCACAATGGCTATAAGTGGTATGTGATATTGGTATAAGTTTTTAAATATGATCTCAGTACCTTCTTAGGTATGTCTCTAATTTTCAAAAATCAAATTATTTTGAATTTAGCTTATGTGGTATACATTTTATATCCTTTTTTGAGATTTGCAAATGATCACTTTTTTTTTTACTTTTACAGACAAATGCTTTCAATATATTTTTATCATGACATAAATATGATATAGTAAAAATATACCAAAAGCATGCTAGGCAGTAATAAAGTTAAATATTAAAAAAACTATCTATTTTGTATTTTCATTTTATCAAATATTACATTGGCCCAGAAAGAAAGGAAATTAGTAATAATTGAATTGTAATATTTATTGTAATTAATGCTGATAATAATAAAAAGCAAATTTATTTTATTATAATAAGTGATTGTATCAAAGAAATCAACTAATTCCAGTTAGAAACATTCTAAACAAAAAATAATTTTATTTCTTTATTTTTTTTTACAAATATTTTAACACTTATTGTAAATAATGCTTATAATAAAAAATCAAATATGGAACATGAATTATATAATTTAAATGCTTTTTTAGGGGCAGTATCAACACCAGTTGTGGTATATGCATTATTATACTGCACTGTAGCCATTGTAGGTTAAATTTTATCACACATGCAGAATGACATGCCAGATCACATTCACGATTATAAAGAAATGTTAAAAATGTTGAATATTTACAAATTTTATTTGCCATCATTTTTTTTATGAATTTAAGTAAACATTTTAAATTAAAATATTTTATATTTTAATTAAATCTCTCTATAGAAGCTAATTATTCCTTAACAAACTTTAATCTATTCTAACAATCAATTTACTGCTAAAAAATTCTTAATTTGTCAAAGTTTGTAAGAGTTTGTTACTGATGAATTTATTGGCTGGTATGGTGTAAACTTTACTAAGGAATAATTTATATTTATGCTCAGTTTAACAATTTGCATATTTGGTTTGTATAGGTATTATATTCATACTCGGCCATTATTAGTAATATAAAAAACACTACAACAGAGAACAAACCTAATTAAATAGAATGAGTATATTTTTGACATGTAAACGTCATAATCATGGCTGTCAATAAGTTTGCAGTTTATTGTTAATGATTTAGGTGACCCATTTTTGTTAATTTGAAAGCTATTGATTCTTTGATTCATTATGTATTCATTTTGTGCAATAAACCCAATCTCTGATTTATTTTTTCTGTCATTTCTTTCTTTGCACATTATCTTAATAATATGTATAAATATAAGGTTACATAGTCAAGCGTTGGTAGCCGAGTGGTTAGCACAGCTGCCTTACAAGCAGTTGTCCCAGGGTTCACTTCCTGGCTGATGCTTTGACACATTAAAATATATATATATTACGTTTCAAATGTATGGCAATATATATATATATATTGTAACATTCACTTCAGTTAATTACAATAAAAGTGGTTAAATATTAAAAGAAATTTATCCACTCCTGTATAAAGATATATTTAAACGTTTTTAAATCTGAAGTCTATATCTATGGTTAAAAAAACTCAGTAGTTTCTAAATTAATAAAGAATGATAAGTAATCATTTATGTATCTAGTGAGAAATAAGTGATATAAACGAATGCTTGTTTAAACATATGCAACTACAAGATAAATATGTGTTATATATATAATATTTGATTGTTCCATCGTTTTGAATTTCTTTGTACCAATCCTCTACAACATCCACTCATACTTTCTCAAAACACTGATTTTTAATCACACTTAGTTCTTACCAGTTTTATCTTACCATTTTTAATGAATGCAAACACCAATAAGATGATGATGATTCTGATAATATGGCATTAGCATTTTGAACTCTTTTTAATTCAGATTGGGCTTACATTTTTTAGGCTTACAGAGCTGTTGTCAAATTCCTATCAAATACTCCTTTACATTATCCATCATTCAATGATAATATGTTCTTATTATGTTATTCTAACCAATAATATGTGTACTTACCAATATTAAGGACATCATTGAAAAACCCAGGACATTCTTCACTTTTCTCAATGTACATGGCTAAACGATCCTTTGCTATTTCTATTTGGTTGATGTCAAAAGAAGCATGATCTTTTAATCTTTTAAAGTAGTTTACATGATCAAAGGGCACTGTTAAAATATATTGGAGATATAAATGGGAATGTTTAAATACCAAAGCACCCTAAAAAGAAATTGTTAAAAAAATATATGTATATTGAAATTTATAAATAATTCATTTCAATAATAAAAAAAAAGAAGAAGTGAAATGTTTGATATCACAGAACAAAAACTAGAAACAGTAAAAGATAATATTAATTTTGTCCAAAATAAGAGACCGTAAAAATATTAATAATAAGTATAAAAAAATGAAGACCAAGTCCAAAGCAGTAAGAATTGAATAATAGAATTTTAGCTTAAATTTAGTTGGTGGTAATTTTTATAAAAAATTTTCTTTTCATATAGATGATAATTTGGTCATCTTGTTATGTTTGTTTTTACTGTTCAGTGTTTTAAAGATCTCTGTGTTTTCTCTAAATGTATTTTGATGAGGATAGATATATTTGGTTAGGATTTTTGTTTTGAAGAAACTTATATATGCTATGGCTGGATGTAAATAATATTTACAGAATTGTTTTGTATGTATTATGAGAATATAAAATCATCCAGTAATGGATTCATTCAAAATCAGAAAGAGTTCATAGAGTTTAAAATAATTGAAAACTTTATAATTAAGAAATAAATATTTAAATCAAATAAAGTGAGAACTTTAAAATCACAGCAAAAATTACCATACTGATGATGATGATTCCATATGGTTAAACAGTTAATAAGTATTCAAGGTAAATATATTGATTTCCAAATGAATAAGATGTGCACAAAGATAAAAAATTCTGTAAAATAATAAATCATTAAATAAAAACATAATATTTAATAAGTACAGTTATTGTTTAATATCATAGGGGACCCTGTTATGAGTTTAGCTTTTTTTAAATGTCTTAATCTGAAAATACGTTATATTTAGACATTTATATTTTTGAAAGAATAGAAAAAAATAAATTTATATAAAAAAATTAAACATAAATTATATAAGAACTTATATGTAAATGTAAAAATATTGGTTTGATATTTGTTCAAAAGAATTGGAAATGATACTAAGAAATCCAGTTCATGTATAATTAAATAAAAAATAAAAATGTGATAGTTAAAGATATATATATATTGTAATCCTCACTACACGAATGATTAAGAATATAAGCATAAAAAGAAATATTAAAATAAAGATATTATTTTCTTAAAACCAACTAAGCTAGCATAAAACAATAAATCTAAAAAAGGTCACAAAGTTTCCACGAAGATAATTAAACTATCTTCAAAATCCATAGCAAAATACTATTAGGTAAATTTAATATTTGTAAACCAATAAATAATTAATAATTGGGTGTATGAGATGAATGTGAAATTTGAATGATGAATTAAATGATAAATAGATAATAGAAATAAATAATAATTAAATAATGAAAATGAACGAGCTTAAGAGAAAGAAAAGGTGTCAGGGTAATGAATGATTGAGATGATGATAGAATAGGAGTCAATGAGGAATGAATCAAGTATGATGATGAATTAAGATAAAATGAAGATGAAAAAGTAAAAGAAATAAAATCAAGATGAAATATGAGAATAATGAAGGATGAGATTCTAAACTATAAACTAATATTGCATTAAAGAGCAGTAAGATAAAATAAAACAAAGTATGGATTCTAAGCTTGACTAAATCAGAATATTTAATTATAAAATTAGAATGAACTATAAGTTTTAAAATTAAAAAAGTTTACATCTCAAAGTTAAACTGTGAAGATAAACATAACCCCAACCAAAGCACAATAAATAACTTAAGGCCTAAAAATTACCATAAATTCAAAATTACAATTAAAAATTAAGAATTTACTTTACTCAGGGTTCCAATAACTTAAAATTATCATTTTACAAGATATACCTGGGTCAGTGAGAGAGATTTTGCCACTACCCAAATATAACAACTAAACAGCTCATAAAACAAAATAGAATTAATAAACAATATTTGGCAATTCCAATACCAACAGTAATATGAATTTTAAGCTTTATGAAGTTATTAATAAAGTATGCAATAACTTACAAACTTCCCTTTATTAACTAATTATGGAAAATATGATCAAGATCAGTAAATGATGTATCTAATAACTCAAATAAATAGGTTATTCTAAAACCAATAAATCATTAAAATATTATTTTAAATCAGACATGGGCTTAAAATCTACAGAATTCTAATCATTAAGCCATAAATTCCAAATGTACTTTAAATATAAAAGTTTACCAAAACCATTATGATAGATTAATGCATAATAAACATACTGTATTAATTGATGATGACTTTAAGACAATAAAATAATGTGTTGATAGCAATAACAATAATAATATGGTTGATGATTAGCAATAAAACCACAAACAACTAAATATATTTTTAAAACAACAAGATTTATTTAAACCTTAAAAGATCACATGATCACTATTTCCATGGTTGCTCATAACTTGTTAAAATAGGCAAAACTCTCTCCATACAGTAGTGCCACTCTAAGCAAGACAGAGTAATCAATGGATGCCAGAAGGCTTGTGCATAAAATCCCTATCTAGTGCCTACTCATCCAATATCACCAAACTAGTCTCGGGCTTATGGCCTTCGTCAGTGAGGAGCCTTGGATCTGACAGCACTGCACCTAGATCTTAGGATCTAATGCAACCCTCCAGTAGTCACCTTTTAACTCTACATAACTACTAACTATGAGAATAAAATTGAAAACACATATTTTCAATCTAAGCTCAGTAGCCAAAATAGTCATATGGGTCTGAACTCAGTTCAACACCCATACATTTTGGTGTCTTTGGCTCTTTTACAACCATAGCCACCACCTTCCTGTAAGGCACTAGATAGAGATTTTATGCACAAGCCTTCTGACATCCATTGATTACCCTGTCTTGCTTAGAATGGCAGTACTGTATGGAGAGAGTTTTGCCTATTTTAACAATAGTTATGAGCAAGCATGGAAGATAGTGATCATGTGATGTTTTAAGGTTTAATACCAATCCTGCCTTATAGGAAGGTGGTGGCTATGGTTGTAAAAGAGCCAAAGACACCAAAATGTATGGGTGCTGAACTGAGTTCAGACCCCTATGACTATTTAGGCTACTGAGCTTAGATTGAAAATATCTGTGTGTTTTCAATTTTATTCTCATAGTTTAGTAGTTATGTAGAGTTAAAAGGTGGCTGGCTGCTGGAGGGTTGCATTAGATCCTAAGATCTAGGTGCAGTGCTCTCAGATCCACTGACGAAGGCCATAAGCCAGAAACTAGTTTGGGGATATTGGATGAGTAGGCACTAGATAGGGATTTTATGCACAAGCCTTCTGGCATCCAACTCTGTCTTGCTTAGAGTGGCACTACTGTATGGAGAGAGTTTTGCCTATTTTAAAATTTATTTACACTATTTGCAATTTTTTTAAACATAATAAACAATTGAAAAACATATATCTATTTTAGAAATAATATAAACGAGGTATATTTCATTTGAGTACTGTATACCAGTTTTGATGCACTGATATGTTTAGTAACATTATAATATGCTATTGAGAGCATTAAAGGATGGCTAAACTTTATTAATTAATAATATAATAATGGCAATTATCATATTAAGCACAAATGACAATTATTATTTAACATAAAAAAAGTACTATATAAATATGAAAACAGACACCAGAAATCCAATATATGCAGGATACTAAACTTTGTCTATGTCCATAAAATACTCATTCTAAATATTGAAAGGTCTTACCGATCCATCTGTGAACTACTGCTTGATGAAATACAATAACATTGCACATGTGTATCTCTTATTATGCTCTACATAAGTTTTAAAAATTACTATTAAATTTTGTTGGCTCACTTGTAAACTGTTGACAAACTACAACAGCACAATACATACACTATTAGCCAAACACTATAGATACACAAGTGTCCCTGAAGCTAACTCTACTTTATTTTTGCCATATAATTTTTAGAACATCAAAAACTTCTATATACATGGTGGAAAAATAACTAGACATCATCATGAAGGATCAGACAATAAAGAAAGGCTCTTCAAACAACATTGTATAGTTGTACAATAATATTGCAGATTCAAATACCTTTTTCCTAGATATAAAGTGTGTGGACATTGTCTCAATACTGGGAAACAGAATACACCTGGGTCTCATTTTACACGATAGATAGGTTCCTCAGAAAACACACGCAAACGAAATCATGCAAAAATAAATATAACTTACATTGAAAAAGGGGGGATGCAGTCTGTGATTTTTCAAAATTCGCATAAAAGCAAAGCACCAATGTAAAATTACTTTAAAATTCCCACAAAAAAAAAATAAGGAAATAAAATATGACTAATAAAAAATTTCAAATTTGAAAAAAATTGATACAAGACAAACTTTTTTTAACTATAATATTTAATTTTATTCAAAATAATATATTTTATGCATAATTTACAGTACAGTAATTTACATTTTTTTATACATGTTTTAATTATTATCGCTATTTGCCGAAAAACACATTCGTTTGCAAACTGGTAAAAAATCAAATTTTTCACAAGAGGAAATTCAACTAGCGCCAACTTCACACTCATGTTGTGGCAATGGTTTTCTGGTGACATAGTAATTAGTAATTAATCTTTGAGACGATGATTTTATTAATTGTTTATGAAACTAACAACTAAAAATTAAATTCTTATTTTTGTCTTTAATTTTTTAATTTTCAATTCCGTTTAAAAATCAAATTTCACATCACATTAATTTCAAGTCGCCGTAAGTAATTTTTAAATTGTTAATTACAATTAAAAATCAGATTTTAATTTTTAATTGTCAAATTTAATTGTACCCACTGCTATTACTCACCTTTTAAAAATAAACTTGTGGACACTAAATTATTAATAATTGATTACATTCTTTTTTAAAAAGCAAAAACAGAATGTGATTTAAAATGCAAAATTAACACGCACAATGTTTGAACAAATTTACATTATAATCTTGTAAAATTTAATGTGTGTATACATAAAATGTGGAAATCATGATTTTAATTTCATTATTGCATAAAATCTTACTATTATAAAGCACTGAAAATATTGAAATTACTAAGATGAAAGTCAAATTCCAATAATGTGCTATTATTTTCAATATAACGTAAGTGCACGAAATTTATTATTTAAAGTAATAGCGCATTATCGGAGTTCGACTTCCGGTGAAACATGAATCATGTAACTTCAAAATCATGTTAAATAAATCTGCGTAAAAAGAGACCCAGGTGCATGCCATGAAAATAATCCTCTCCAGGGATTAAAATAATTAACTAATTATCAGCCTTAATAACAATCCTCTCATGGAATAAGCAATGGAAGGAGAGTATGATCCATCTACCCATGCACAATGTCAGTGATATAATATTTGACAAAATTATATATTTTTCACATGAATAAAATGGAAACTAGCACAAAACCTCATCAAAACAATGGTAAGATAAAATAATTCTCACAAAAAGTTTAAAGATAAATATCCTACTTCACAATATATACTAAATAGTGTATTGAGCCAGCATAAGTATTGTAGTCAACTGACTATAAAACATTTTATAAGGAATAAAAAAAAATTGCATTAACAAGAAACACATAGTCAATAAAAAATAGCACAAATTCTATAAACTAAAATGAACATATTAAATTATAGGCAAAATATAATAAAGATATAAAATGAGTGTATCCCTGCTTATATGGACAACTCCATATAATAAGATAATTATGTTATTATGAGTAAATACTATCATTCTTCTGGTAAGTTATTTTGTCTGTCACCCACAAATAGAATATCAATAAATTATTTTTATATATGTAAGAGATTAGCATATCTCTCTATTTAAACATACTTAATTTAAAGTTAAATTTTAGACCAACAAGTAAAAATAAATAAACGTATATAATTTTACTTTGGTCTGTTTTCAGACTCATTACAAATGTATACCATTAAAAAAAATATATACCTTAATAACCTATCCAAAATTAGTACAATATAATAGTAAACATGAACAAACAAAAAAAAATTATCATATTTTATTTTATTCCCCTAGTTCATAATCTGTCTTCTTTCACTATGAGCTGACAGATGAGGAAAATGATGTTATTATGGGTTAAATATTTTACAAACAAAGCATTCATATTTCTTACATTTATCCCAATCTAGTAAAATTAAGTCATCAAGATTTTATTGTGATACAATAACAATGTAACAGTGCTTGTAGTTATTTTCTGTAGAATCTTGGATTCATCTTACTTGACTAAATTGTAGTTTTATAGCAAGAGAAAACTTTCACAGAAGCATTTTTATTTTATTTTATCCGTGGTAATATATTTTAAATAGTTGGCAATGATTCCAGTATTTCAAAACATTTTGAAGTTGTTTGTTAATGCTTAACACTAATATTAATTCCAGCGTTCCACCTGTTATTAAGAAGCAAATATTTATTCATTGATATATCCATATTATTAAATATCCTCCTTAATAATATAATGAATGGTTATTGTTTTTTTAATTTTTTTATCAGGATTTCCATTAAAGTTCTTTAATAAATGTGAGTTAAACATTTTTTTCCATTTATCAGTACAGTAAATGTGTTTTAATTTTCATTTTTAATGACGAATAAAGATAGCACTCAAAAAAAATTTATCAGACGATATTTTTTTCTTTTAAAAAAATAAATACCAACTAAACTTACAGATCCTATAAAATCAGTAAACTTTCTTATTCATTTGTAGTAATTTTTACTTTGTTCAATTTAAATTTAAAAAGTTTTGTCCAAATTATTTTTAATTAGATTTTTATTATATACTTGATAAAAGCAAACATATTTTATATTTGCTCTATAAAAAAAAATGTGCAGAGCATTTTTTTTATTCTTTTTGTTATTTTAAATAATTGACACAGGATTTTCAAATGTATTATAATAATATATGAAATAAAATATTATGCTTACAATATCTTGTCCAGTTTTAAGTTTGAAGTTTTTGTTTATGAATTACCTATTTTCTAATATGGTTCCTATTTTTGTCCCAGTGTAAAATTTTGGCAAATGTTGATCGATGGTTCAGGAAGTTTTAATGCATATAAGGAATTTAAATGTTCAATTCCATGATTACAATATATCTTAGTTTTGATCAATTTAAATATGGGTATTATCACTTTTTCAGCTTTCTTCTTGATTTATTTAGTTTTTTTCAGATGTTAATGTCTTCTAGTTTTTTTATTAATAGTCCCCCCTATACTACTTATGAAAAGTTATTTATACCTTTTATTATATTGAATTGTGATACAACTAAAAATAGACCAATAACAGCATAGTGTGCATATAATTAACTTCTCCCCCCATATTCATTATTGATAATTAATCAGACTATTCAATACTAATGTAAATCACAATAAAAAAATATGCTTAAGGAATTGATTACAAATATTGATTTAGAAGAGTTATAACTTTAAATCTTTCTAATTATTATTTAATAATAACAAAGTACCAAAACATTTGTACTTTCAAATTAATAATAATGCTGTTAAATTATCATTTTAATATTATTGAAAATTAGTCCACCTGGCAAACTGAATATAGAATCTTATACACACACTGCCAGAGGGATTAGCATATTTTGACAGTCTGAGTTTTTATCACTCTGAGATTTACTAATAAAATTTACTTAATTTTAAAAATGCAATTTGTTAATTACTATTAAATACAGTATTCAGATATATTTTAAAATTTTTATCCACTTAATAGTGCTTTTGACTATCCTTGTAGTCTTTGTGAACTAACACTTTGAAAGGGTAACCTTCCCACAATTCTATGATCTTAATGTTTGCTGCCTTCTGTTAATTAATTCATGTTTGTAATTGTATAATAACATAGCTTATTTTTCTTTTTTTTTCAATTTGCAATATTTTAACATTATTGTAATTGAAGTTAAAACTATAAATACATGAATTATTCTGATCATGAAAAATGGATGCTGAAATATTATTATCTATATTGCAATTTTGATTCAATTTCTGAACTCTTTTTAACAATAACAAGTGCTCTTTAGTTCTTTTTTCCAATGTACATCTTGATTCACTAATATATCCACTACCACACCTACATATCCATTTATAAATGATACAATTTGTATTTATAAATGAGGTTTTATCTTTAGAATTATTTATTAATTTGTTTAATGTAGGATGTGTGTAAAATGCAATATCACATATATATTTATAAATTTTCCTTATAAAATTTATTTGATCATTCAAAATGTATGGTATTGATATCTATATTTTTTTAACAATGGCAGGTTTGAAGTCTTTCTTATTTAGAAATAATAGTCTTTGCAAATATTTATCAGATAAATTGGAAAATATTGAAATATATTCAAATGAATTGTTAAATGTTAGTTATAATTATAATCATATATATAATGTTAATAAAGATTTTAATATGAGATATAAGAATAAAAATTCTAATAACAATATTGATTCTCCTGCTAATAAAAAATATGGATATCAATACCATACATTTTGAATGATCAAGCAAATTTTATAAGGAAAATTTATAAAGATATACGTGATATTGCATTTTACACATCTCTTACATTAAACATTTTAATAAATAATTCTAAAGATAAAACCTCATTTACAAAGAAAAATTTTATCATTTATAAATGGATATGTAGGTGTGGTAGTGGATATATAAGTGAATCAAAATGTATGTTGAAAAAACAAACAAACTAAAGAGCACTTGCTGTTGTTAAAAAGAGTTCAGAAACCGAATCAAAATTGCAAAGTAGATAATAATGTTTCAGTATCCATTTTTCCCGACCATAATAATTCATATATTTATGGGTTTTTTTCACATGTCAGCATTGGTTGGGACGCGAACCCACAACTGTCTGCAACCAACTACTTGTTTGCATGGTGGCTGCGATACCTCTCAGCTAACAACGCAAGACATATGATTTTAATTTCAATTACAACAATTTTAAAATATTGCAAATTGAAAAAATAACAAAAGAAAAATAAAAGAGCTATGCTAATATACAAATACAAACATGACTTAATTAACAGGCAGACAGAAAACATTAAGATCATAGAATTGTGGGAAGGTTAGCTTTTCAAAGTGTTAGTTAACAAATGAAAGATAGGTGAAAGTGCTACTAAGTGGATAAAATTTTTAAAATATATCTGATCACTGTATTTATAAATATTCAATTATATAATTATATATACATATATATTGTACCCTTACAAGAGATACAGATAGTTTAGGTAGGGTTGGATAAGTAAATATTTTTTTAAAAATTTAAATTTAGGATATTTTCTAGCAGATAATTTTGATGTTATAGATACCAGCTTCAAAGTCAGTAGCTAGGAACTTATAAAGATATATTAGATAGTTTGAACTCACTTGAAAATGAATTAAATAATAAAATGATAGAATAAATTGTTTAAAAGATAGTATTAATTTTGATTTATTATATTTAAAATATAGTATAGAGATAGAACCGCTTAATTATAGCAATAAATATTTTATATTATTGATTTAAAGTAATTATTTTGTTTGAAATATTATTTAAATGATAGTTAATTTAATATTAGTTTAGAATTTTCTGAAAGTAACACATGATTAGAAGGGATTGTATAACTACATAAACTTTCAAAAAGTTAGGGAAAGAAAACTTTAATTTACCTTGGTACAGAATAAAGTGTAACAAATATAAAGTCTATAGGTAATATTAGGAAAGTAATAATTAAAAATTATCATTATTATTTTTATTAGGTATATTTTATTTTTAAATCAATTTTAGGTCATTAGAATATTAAAAATATTTTAATAAGAATATTTAATTTCTTGATCAAAATATTTTATATTTAAGGTATTAAATAATTTGATATTTAACATTGATGACTCATAATTTTAGAACTTAATTTTAAAAGTGATATTGATATAATGTAAATTAACAGATTTTTACAAGCATTATTGACCAATGAAATCATTGGATTAAGACCAGTATAAAAAGAGTGGTCAAAGACAGTCTAGACAATGATTTTAGTGATTTAGAGATTTTCATAGATTCTTAGTGATTTACAGATTCGGATTAAGACAGATTTAGTTTGAAATTTATAACTATTTTTTATATTGTAACAGTAGTAATTTCTTTTAAATTATTATTTTATTTATATGTGTTTTTGAAAAATATAATTGGAATAACTTTAAATAAAGGTTCACTAAAACACCAAATTTCCCTGTCAGATTATTCTACTTGAAACTTAGCTAAGGACCTCAATAATTCTATGGAACATGATAGTAGCTATTTAAATATTGGAATAATGAACACCAAATGCCAAGGAATATACTGCAACAAAACTGGAGATTTATGTATGAACTTTGAAATTTTTATAAATTGTACGCCTGGTGAGTGAACATTTATTTGAAATACCTTTATCATATTACAATGAAGCTAATTTATTAAAGTTAATTAAGAGGAATCAGATATTTATTAAAAATTATTATTGTAGTATTAAATTTTAAAGAAAAAAATAAAGTTAAGACTGCATCTAAGGTTAAAAATTGAATTTAAACTGTTTTTATGGTATGATAGTATGTCTGTTTATTATATAATTGATAGTAATAATTTACATTTAATTTTTCTTTAAAATAATTTAAGTGGACTTACATATAAGTGATATATTTAAAGACAAATTGAAGAAAATGACTTTTTGAATATATTTGATGCTTTAAAAGGACTTGTTATTGATGGAATCATAAATAAGCTATACAATATCAAATGATTTATCCAGAATAAATTACTTATAATACATTTTTAAAAGATTGAAATTATATCAGTTAATAAATGCTTTGAATAATATATTGCTATCATTTACCTGAAAAAAATATCTAGTGAAAAGATACACATTTAAAAGGATAAAAATCATAAATCTTTTAAAGAAAAAATATTTATTTTAATTCATTAACTATAGGTCTACTGATAAACATATTTAATAAATAACATTGTATT
Source organism: Epiperipatus broadwayi (assembly GCA_028023455.1). Lineage (NCBI taxonomy): Eukaryota > Metazoa > Onychophora > Udeonychophora > Euonychophora > Peripatidae > Epiperipatus > Epiperipatus broadwayi. The sequence continues at coordinate 24,592 of JAQFVV010013316.1, forward strand.
ACATAATGTTTGTACTAATGTTTTTGATAGATGGAAAAAGAAAATATTATATCATATTTATTGCAATATATCTGCTATATATAAAAACCGAAGCCAAGAGATATGTATGTAAGAAAAATTTTCATAAATGGATCTGTAAATTATTTACTTTGTGGAGATATTACATGCCTGAATACATGCCCAGAGGAGAAAAAAAGGGAATGAACAATTATTACTTCAGAATGATTAATATTCTTCTTGGATTTTATTATTATTATTTGCACATTTCTTCAAATGGTGATGAGACAAGAGTATGATTTGTGCACAAAGCTGTCCAACTGTAACTAGGTAATGGGTGAAAATTCCTGATAAGCATTCAGCTTAAGAGAAGAAGAGAAGAAAAAAAACTTTTTGTAACTTTAAAACTTTATCATTTATATATATGTAACGATAAGTAATATTTTAATAATGAATAATTGTAACATGTGAAAATTTTACAAATCTATTTAAATAATAATTGAACTGCCCTCTAGCTGCCAAGTTCTATAACTTTTTACGATAAAAGAGTGGACCACCTTTTAATGTCTTTTAAATCTTTTTATATACAGCCATTCAGAACAATAACAGGCAGAGTGCCAATTTAAATCAGTCTCTATATCTTTTAATGTAAATTGATCTTTAACTAACTGATATTAAAAGGAAGCTTTGGTGAAGGATATTGGAGGTGCCTCATATATAAAGGAATAAATAATATATTATTATTGAATAGAAACAACTGAAATTTTTTTTTAAAATATCATAAGCATGAAAGTGGTATAGTGACTGAAGTACTTGTTTTGACAAAGACTTATTTAAAGATTTTGTGTTTATACATGTGATTATCAAAAGAATTAAAGTGATTAAAGGAATTCAAAATATACATTTAATGTTGAGATATTTTCCAAAATGGATTAACTTAATTGTGATAATTTTAATATTCAGTAAACTTGAAAAATGTGTTACAAATCATTAAATGTATTGTCGTTTGCTAATCCTATCATTGATAAATTTGGGAATGCTCGATATTGGATTGCCATATAAACTTTATACGAACAGTGTATTAGTTAGTTATGTTTTAATGAATAGTTTAATAAATTATTAGAGTAGTAAGTATACCATAAAGCTGTTTCGGAAATCCAGGTAATATATTTTATATTCAAAATTTAAGAGTGTGGTAGATAAGTGAGAATGCATACAGATTAAATCTTGGTTAGTGGAGAGAGATTGCATTTTTTTTAACCATCATTTAAAATTTATCTAAAATATAAAGTTATATTTCATCATTTGTGATTTTTCTTTTAAAGTTCCTTTCTCTATCCATGTTTGAGTATAGAAGTAATACATTTTCAGGATAAAGGTTATTTATATTTGGTTCACCAAGCACTAGGTATTAAAATATATAAAAGAGTTAATTTAAAATTACGAATTGAGATATGCTGTTGTGATATAATTTATATGCAGTTCCACTAGTATGGTGAAGTATTAAAATACTCTATTGCATAGGTGTTTGCAAAATAAAACTTACAATAATAAAATTTGAATTCAAACTCGAGTGAATAAAGAAAGTGACAAATGTGTAAGTATTAAATTTATAGTTTTGAGATACTTAATTCGATTATATGTTCAAAGTAAAAGTGTATGAAATATTGCAATCCATCTACAACATGTAAATTGTATTCCCACATATACTGTGAGTTTATACGTCAAATATAGATATAATTAATACACCTTCAAAAGAGACGACTTATTTTTAATAATTGATAATTCATATTGTAAATATTTATCTTTAATATTTGTTGTCATATAGTGCTGATTTGTATTTTATTATTATATTGCTTTGTTATTTTCATGAAATAAACAATTTTGTTATTTTTATTAAATTATATATATTGTTATTTTTTAATCATTATTTTGATACCATTTAAATTCCGGTGAATACATCACACCGCTGATTCATTTAAGGTTACTTAAATATTTTTATTATATTTTGTTACTTGACTCCTATAATTTAAAAGTAGAATATGTTTGTAAAAATCCCTGATACCCATATTAATTTCGATAGTAGTAAATGTTTACTAAAGAAAAGCCTTGAGATAATTATTACGATAAATCTTAATGAATATTTATTAATAGAAACTCTAAGATTATATAGTCAATGAATAAATAAAACAGAATTATATAAGTATGAAATCATTTAGTAATAAACCAGTGATTGATGAAATATTATATAAAGAATATATATTTACATTGATTATTTATTTTGTTTGAAAATCGAGTGAGTGCGTTCGTGTGGATTAGAATCTTATAAAAGCTCAACCATATGCGAATAAGTTTTCAGTAGACACAAACGCAAGTGAAATTTGTTTTCAGTTTCTCTCGCTCCGATTTTCGTTTGGCATAATTAACTTCTTACTCCGAATCTCAAACAAAGTTAGATTGAGAGGTTACAATATATATATATATTTCATATGATGGAATTAAAATCCATTATGTTGCCTTCATAAAATACTTTAATATAAAAATATAAACAAATATTATAGATAACTATATTTGAATTAATAAATAATAAATTTATTTACATCAAATCGATTTTCGTTCAAAATGATCCTTCTCAAGATGTTAGAATAAATCAAAAAGTCATGCGATTTATATTAACTTAGTATACATTTATTGTTCAAATTAAATTTTAAAAATTATTAAATTAAAGAACGAAATGACTTTAGAATTTTAATCTACTAAAGAAAAATGCAAGTTTTTATATAATTCAGTGGATATAAAGATTTTTATAAACAAAATTAAGAAAACTGCTATACTGAAGATATACCTTCTGATTTCTTTTAACTCTACAGACATTTGGTGTGCTCAGTGTCTTCTGATTGTTGATGGTAAATTTTATAAACTGTGTCCTTGATTTGTCATAATTTTATGAAACCTTTATTATTAAAGTTAAAGGATCCTAAGTTTCTGAATTTTGCTCCAAGAATCCGTGAAGTTGAGTTATAAGTCGTCAATTAAACATTGAAAATTTTAATAATTTTTAAAATTTAATTTGAACAATAAATATTCTAACATCTTGAGAAGGTTCATTTTAAACGAAAATCGATTTGATGTAAATAAATTTATTATTTATTAATTCAAATATAGTTGTCTATAATATTTGTTTATATATATAATTATGTTTAACTAAGATTTATAAATGAAAAATTATCTGATTAATTTCTAAGAAAACAGAAAAACAATGCTTATCATTATCACACCCACTGACACTCCTCCTCCCAGTGGCAGGCCTAGGTCATGGACCTCACTCATCACCAACATCCTACAAAAGATTGGTTTTGTTATACCATTCATCAATGGCAAATTAAAGTAGTGGGAGGTTTTCAATCAGACCAAATACTTCTCCATTGTCTCCCTTACATTTTTCAAACTTAGCAATGCTCAATTAATCCGCAAATTCAAAAGGTGGTCTCTTGAGGCAAAATTCCTCGATTTCCTCCTCAAAATCAATCTTCACTCCCCACCAATCAATTTTTGGTCAACCATAGGGGTTTCACCAAGATCTCTCCCTTATACCAGCTCTGTAAAATCGGCAGTGAAACCCTCCAACACTTCCTACTTAAAAATCCCTTTCTGCTTGGAGTGAGACATGTCATCAAATCTTGCCTTTCCTCGCAAAGGAACACTATCTTTAACCTCCAAGAATCCATAGAAACAGGGGTCTTTGCAACTATCAGACTATCAGTTTTCCTCATCTATGTACTCTGGTTGCTCCGATGTGCTATTATTTTTTGACCAGAGAGTACACTCAGTGAATCAAAAACTATTGGACCTAATTCGCTCTCTCAAAACCAGAGATACCAAACTAGCCCCACCTCCACTCCTCACAAACACTTGGGCAATCCTCCAACTCCCATCCTCTTAGCCTCTGTCATAGGACTCAACCATTTAAATGTTTGTGACCCATGTGGTGCTTGCTCAACGAAGGGACTGGCCTGGACTATGCCCTCTTTCCACTTCCCTTTCCCTTTTCACATGTATTCTTACCCTCTTACCATGTTGTTCCTGAAATTTCAATTTACCATGTAATCACTACCTTGTAAACCTTTTTCTGACTGTATTTGTATTGTTTTTTTTATCATGAATAAACTTTCATCACTGAGAAAAAAAAAATTCTAATTAGCATTAAAGAAACCAACTTTTTTTAAACAAGAGCATGGGCTTGAATATCAATTTAAGCCTTGTTTAGCCTAGCTGATATAATTTATTATTTCATGGGTTCATTGAAAGATTGATTTGGATATTCATTTATTTGATACCCTCAGAAAGTGCATAAAATTGTAATACCAAAGTTTGAGTTACAGAAAAAAAAATGAATATAAGGTCATATGTCAGGTAATAACTGTCTGCATTATAAAGTCATACAGGTAAAGAGTACTTTTTAGTACTAATTTTATTCTAGTCATGATGACAAACTTCTTTATGAGATTCAAGATTCTGAGGAGTGAATGCAGAAGTATACCACCCATTCACCAAATATGTAAGTGTTCTCATGCCATGTCTCATAATCTCCTAAAGACGATGATGGTATAAAGACCATATTTTTTGATAGCAATTTGTTTCTGCTGCTTACAAGTTGCTCTAATATGCTGAAATAAAACAATATATTCAAATTTGAAATATTTCTTTGTCTGTGCATCAAAGTGTTTCTATCTTCTTCATAACATAATACTAAGTGCATTTTCGGTAACGTTGATCAAAATCATAGCTATAATCATAGTGAATTTTACTAAAAGTACACTTAGCATTAGGTTATAAAAAAGAAACAAACCACTTTGATATGCAGATGAACAAATGTTTGCAAATTTAAATCATATAAATACAAACAAAGGGAAAAAATCACTATAAAGGGTTCAAAGACCCAGAATTGAAGATTAATTCAAAGTATGACTGTCAACAAACCAAAGAGCAGGGTAAAGAAATGTTAAAAGATACTGAATTAAAAATATATCTACAGATTTAGAAACCTGGACAATCAGTTTACTAATTATTAAATTCAAAGTTTTTGTAAATGTATATAATTGCTATGCTTCTATGAATTGCTGTAAAACATACATTTATGTTTGTCAGTCATGCTAATGTATAAATGTGTGTTAATAAGGAACATTAACTTGATTAGTGAAGGCAAAATATTTTTGCCTTTATAAATCAAGTTTTTTTCATCTTCACTCTAAATGAAAAGAGAATTTTAATATATTTATCTGAAGGTCCAATTGAGGTTTATAGTTTTATTATATGCATATAACTGTCGATAATTTTTAATTAACAAATTATTCTAATAAATTATTTATTGTTATTGTGTAAATCTATATTTAGTGCCTATGGTCATTCTCATTTAAGTCTTGTCTTATTTTAATTGAGTATTTAATTATTTATGTTTCTGGACATGTTAGGATATTATGTCATGAAAGCATTTTAAAATGAAAGTGATTTTCCAGGAAACGGTTGTAATATTATGGACAAAGTCGCCGCTTGATGGTGCCGTTTATGTGCTAAAGCACATAAAAATGCCATTTCCACGGCCAACATGTTTGAACCTGTGTTTACTATAATACAACTTTTTTGTTGTGTTACATATTGCTGGCCCTTTGTCACATTGCAGTACAGCATGTATGTCACATCGCAGCAAATAATTTGGGCGAATTCGCACAGTTTATACAATTGTTATGGCTTGGTGAGAGGGTGTATGTATTTGAATTGGATGCAAATGTGTTTTTTATTGGTTTTTTTTTTAAAGTATTGAAATATTCACATTTTCTTAATTAATAATTATCTGACTATTTACAACATTCTGCATTGAAGTTTTAGGTGGAAAAATTTTGTCTAGATAGATGTGTAAAGGCAGTTGGAATTAGGTAACGCATCAAGTAACATACTGTTCATAACATTCCACAAGACCAACAATATGGCACAGGAAATCGCACATCTTGTTTGATTCTAACAACAGAACCCTAACCCTAATCCTAAACCTAACTCTTACCCTAACAACTTTTACTTTTTGTTGTCATTCTATTTGAAGTAAAAAAATAGCGGTAACATGATACTAATATCTGTTTCTCTGTAAAAATAAAAATGTAAAACGAAGACTAAGAACTTTTACTTTTTGTTCTGATTACGAGTTTTTAAACAACAACAACAACAAAAAAAGGCGTAACCCCCCCCAAATCAAATTGAAAATAGTTTTTTCTAATAAAACAAAAAAAAACACAAGAATTAAATTGTAATTTGTTGATTTTATTTTACATTTATTGTTATCATTTAATTTGCATATGTTAATAAAAAAAATATTTAAAAAACACGATTTTTTATTTATTTTCGCATTACAAAAAACACATCAAAATGATTAAAATCAACGGCCTGGGAATGTTCATATTTAATAGTTTTAGCATGATAATGGCACCATCGAGTGGCATCTTTGTCCATAATACTACAACCCAGGAAACTATATGGTATATTCTGATAATAAATGAAGCTATTAGATGGTGCAACTCATAATCCAGCTCTCATATAGGTGTTTGAAAATTAGTGCCAAGGAAATATAAACCATGTTTTTTTAAAAAGTTTTTTTATATGATTTTCAGAAAATGAGAATATACTGTTTCATCAACATTCTAATTATTAATTGAAAATCAAAATCAGGACCTCTATGTGTATATATATCCCTTATATGGATACTGAAGATTAAGATTTGCAATAGGCAATTTAAATTCTCTATAACCATAATGCATGACAACATTTTTTTTTTTGGAAAAAGAGTGGTCTGTTTTCTTTCATTATTTCATTTATTTATATAGGGAAATGTCTGAAACATTTAATTAAATATAAAATTTACTTCAAAATTATTTAAATGGATTGACATCACTAATTAACATGTCTGAAGTTTTCTCAATTTAAACATTGCCAATAATACTGATTCAAGTAATGAAAATATATAACACAAAGCACTTCCAATACTTTGAAATTAGGATTCATACAACTTGAAATATTCTCTAGCCATAAATCAACACCAAAATTTCTATGAGAAAAAAGTAGTATTTTGTACACCCCCCCCTTTTATAAAGAGGGATATCTAAAACATTTAGGCTAGGAAAAATGAGTATTATATAAAATGTCTATTAATGTATGATAATTAGGGATAAAATATTCATCTCTACAAAACTGTACATCTATTTTTTCTTTTCATTACATTATATATAGGTTAAAGCAAATTTATTTAAATACTCCACTGTGGATTAAAGATATCTACAACAGCCCTTTAAAGAAGTGCCATGAAGAAGAAGGCATTATCACTGAATTGTGATTGCCTCACGGTTTGAGTCTCTTATCACTCTTATTTTACTTTCTTGACAAAAATTACCAATTAATTTTATATAATTAATGCGCTGGTAAAAGAAAAACTATAAGGCTATTTTAGAATCTAAAAAAAAAATCCCCAAGTTTTACATAGCCTAGTTTCAAACCCCAGGTTGTGGTGATAATAGGTTGATGCTAGAGTCCATTTATGCACACACTGACACATATATCATACACATTTTTATAACATATCAGAATGCATCTTTTGACATTTTACTTAAAAAGTACTAACACACACTATCAATTTAAATTAGTTTAACTAAGAATTTTTTTATTTTTCAATCTCAAATGTTTTTTTTACTTCTATTTCCATGTGCAGCAGACTTCCTTGGCCTTGTTTAGCATTTTCTTCTAATGCTTCCATGGTGACTCCATAATAATAGTCAAACTGTTTGCATGCTTGTATGAATTTACCCTAGAAAATGAAAAAAGAAAATGGGAGGGGGCTTTGAATTTTTCATTGAGACTATAAAGTATACATGTATTAATTTAAACTAAAATTATATACATATGATCACTAGATGGAACTTACCAATAGCTCTAATCAAGCTTTATTTTATAAGTGCCAAAAGAAAAAGAATTCAAAATCTTTATTGGAAAGTCCCTATCTCCGACAGAGATTTTGAATTCTTTCTCTTTCGGCACTTATAAAATAACGCTTGATTAGAGCTATTGGTAAGCTCCATCTAGTGATCATTTAAATGCAAGCTTAAAAGCAAGTTATGAAATTTATGACTTGTTTTATTAATTATATGTATATTCAAAGTTAAGTAAAAGGCATTGTTCATGAGACTTGTTAATTTTCAAGCCATGAGTGTTATTCATTTTTTGTTTTATCCTATAGTGATAACTAGATAATTATTTACTGATCATTAATAGAATGATTAGATGGGTTAACTCTACCTGAAGAAAAAATTCTAAGCCTATTTCAGAATCTGAAATTTGCTTAACCTGGATTGAATCTGAATTTATTGATCATTTCAAAAACTCTTAACACTTGTATAGAATCTATTGTACTCAATAATTATTATTCTGATTGATTTAAAAATAAAAGTTCTCTATAAATGATTGTAAATGGATGGCTGAAGAATTGTGGGTTGAAGTAATTTGAAGCCTGTCCATTAAAGTATGAAGATTGGCTATCTTAATATAAAGCTGAGCACTGATTGTATATATGTGTGGAGATAGTAATATGGGCCAACAGATGATTTCTGTTTTAGCATGAAATACGGATATTTAGTGATTATTTATTTTTTCACCATGTGTATGATCAGGTGGGTTAGCAATATGAGATGGCATGAAGAGCTGAGGGTTGTGTGAAAGTCTGAGTTTGAATCCCTTATATATTACATTATATATGTGCAGGTGTGTGTAAGCCTGTACAGTGTATTAATATAATGATTTAAAAAAATATCTCTTTTAGATGTGATAAGTCTGGGAATTTCCAGTGTCTTACTTCTTAATGCATCAATATTATTAATACGATTCTTTCAACTGTCTAATATATTCTTATTATTTAGATATTTTATATGTAATTTTGTTAGCAATATCTTCATTTCTTTATACTCTGTTTTTAAAATTATTATGATGTCAATAATATTATTTAAAATGCATGGCATATTTAAATAATGTTATTACAGCTGAATAATATATAAATTTCTGACCCCCCCTAATCTCAATCTTAATAGATTAACAAACAACACCAAAGATAAACTACAGCTGGGAAAAATACCACAGATAATTTACAAAATTAAATACAGTAATGCCTCCTGTCCTTAAATATATTACAGGGAATTGAGAGCAAAATTGCAAGAGGCTCTCAACATAAATATCTTTACAATCACATAAAAAATTACCCTGAATACAAATAAGTTTTTTGAGAGTATGAATAAAATCTGGCCATGCCTTTGACCTAAAGAACACCAACATTGTTTGCACAGAGCATGACAATATGAAAAGTAAAAGAGATGTGGTTTATTGCTAACAACAACCAGGTCATTAACAAAAAAGAAAATCGTATCCAACTGTCGAGTTATTTAAATATTTAAATATCTAATTTAAATAATTGGCACATTCCATCAATAAATACTGTAGCAGATCTAATATTCCCTTGAGTGAGATAAATCTGATGTTCCACCTCAAAAGGGTATTCAGCAACACTTAAAAATGTATAAAAATAAATATAAACAAATTCTTTTCTTTCACTAACATTAGAAACATTTCAGTCAAATTACTACAAACAGCAATGAAAAGGATAGCAAAGATTATATATATTAAATATATTTGGCTATATGTAAATTAAACAGAAGCAGACACCCTTCAAGAGTTACAGGATAATCATACTCATACACCAATAAATATGAAAAAGAAAGAAAAGGGAGATTCATCATTTACTTAGCTTGGATATTACTTAAGCAAATATTTGGTGATTCTGCCAGAAATACAGTATTCAATTTATTTAATGGTCATAGTTTAAATACATTGTATATCACCCTGAAACCAAAGTCTACACCAATGCGGAAGCAAAACGTGGAGCAGCCTATTCTTCTTTACATTTGTTGACATATGAGCACAATCATTCTTAACTTTTGGAAGTTGTTTGCTTCCATTTAAGGTTTTTGTAGACAAAGATGTATTATAATTCAGTGAAATATTTGGGGATAACCACATACTATATTATTTATAGTTGTTCCTAAAAATTTCTGTGAATTATATATATATTGTAACAGCATAGAATCATTGGGTGAAGTAAGAGCAATAACAAATCATCATCAACCCAATTACTTATCAATATTTAATATAAAATATAAATTAATGATTTAAATAAGTAATGAATATAAAATTCATATAACAAGAATAAGCATGAGTCATTCCATAAGATCACTCTGAAAGATCAGCACAGCAAACTCTCTTAAATATAAGCACAATTAACTGTAAGTTCACTAGTGTTGTAAATAAGTATAACTCATTCATCATCATGAATGATCAACAATAAAATAAATCAACAATCAATCTTGTGACTGGATTTGAAATGGGTCTACTGGAGACCAAGCTATCTATTTAGCCCTTTCCAGCTTGGGGCAATTATTTAAACATAATTTGGATGCACAAACCAAGTGCTCATCCATCAGAATACATAATAATCAAAATAATAATGCTGGGATATTAAAACCTGCTAATCATTATCAATGCTCTGGCTGCTTAGTACCATTAATGTACTGGCCAACTATAAACTTAAGGTCTAATAGAGACTAAACTAAAATAAAATATAGTCATGGACTTTTAAAGAATATCCTTTTTGTGCCAATTTAGGATGATCATCATCATAAACTGGATGCCCATAAACACTAATATGCATCCCTTTCATATAATAGACCATTATGCATGAATCTAGCTCAGAGAATCAACTTCTGCTCTCGAACTTCTAATACACAATTAGTATAAAAACTATTCTCTATAATATCATTATAACTTCTATTATTTTGACAGATATTTGTAAAGATGTATTTCAATACATATTCATTAGGATCATATATCATAGGTACTTCCAGTAAATATTTATTAACCCAATTAGTAATCATAAGGAATTGTCAGATCATTAAATGATTGTGATGTCTTCTTTTAAAAATGTTTAATATTTTGAAATAGAAGAAAGTATATCACTGAAAATGAACATTGATTTTGGTTATTCTTATTGCATATAATTATTAAATTTTATGGCATGATTGAACTATTCAGCAAATGTTCTATTATCACTTTACATTTATAATATTATTAACACGATAAATTATACATTGGAAATTAAGGTGAAATCTGAAGTAATATTGGTGAAGTACTATTATTCTATTCAATGAATATGACAATTCCACTTAAGCCCATGCAAAGTTTTATAAAGTCACATCTGGTTTTATCTCAGTATAAGTTTAAGGTAATGAAAAAAATTTTAATGTCAAGAATTATAATAAAAATACTTGAAGAAATTTAGTATTTTTAATATACTTATTCATAATTATTGAATTAAGCGGGTATAAGCTATAATTGATACTAATTTATGTGCAATAAGACAATTTTTAATTACTTTCCCACATATTTTTTAGGTTTTAGAACATTAGGAAAACTAGTGACATCTAGGTTTAGTTTAAAGTAATATTTCATTTTAATAGAAGCATTTCATGAGTGTATCAAAAACTTAGTTAGCAATAAAAGATAAATATCTTTTATCATAGTTCACTTTTAAATTTATTTTATAAATGAAAGTTCCAAACTGGTTTTCTCTTATAATTCCAAATCTATTATAGCCATATTTATAATGTATTTTATAATTATTATAAACAAAACATTTGTAAGGTAACTTATGAAATTTTAAGCCTATGGGTTTCTTGACCAACTTACACTTCAATTTACTTTTGGTGGCCATTTCCTTGGTATATCCTTTAGCTTGATAGTGAACCATTCTTCAAATTATTAGCTGACAATAATCGTATGTTCTTCCATAGGTGCAGGTTAAGAAAATTTACTCCATTATTTGTAAGTTAAGAATAACAAATAATTTGTACTTTAAAAAAAATTAACAAATTTCAAATAATTTTTACACTTTGAATAGTAGAATGATTTCCATATTTTGTTTCATGGTAAAAAAATGTTCTTTTTCTTCTATATAATGAGAGATGAATCAACAGAGAGAAATATATAATGAAATCTGAGCAAACTTATTTATAGACTGTCTTGCGTTGTTAGCCGAGAGGTGATCGCAGCCGCCTTGCAAGCAAGTAGTTGGTTGCAGACGGTTGGGGGTTCTCCTCCCGGACGATGCTATGACATATGAAAAAAAAGAAAAAAAACTTATTTATAGACTTTTAGTCAAGGGACTGACTATAAAAATAATAGACCAATCAAATTATAGTAAGTGATTATATTTGTCTAAAATTAATAAATCTTCACCTTTAAATACAAATGATAACTAATTAAACCATTCGACACTTTTAGATTACAATAAAAATATATTTAGTGATTAATTATATTATTTAACTCAAAATAATTTTAATTTTAAGTCTGTTGAAAAACTATTTTTTAGCAATAAAATATTAAAGTACTTCTACGGTTTTATTTAATACCACTACGAAATTTATTGTATTAAAAATACTGAAACTAATTTACCTGACAGATCATATGTAAGCATGCCCACACACAATTTGACAGAGGGCTAACATATATGTTGAACAGTCCAATTCTTTATCATTCTAAAGAGATCCATTTATTACATTTACCTATAATTAGACCACACCATGAATCAAATCCATATTTGATAATTAAGATTATTGTTGGTTAAAATTTTAGCTAATAGACTGATAAAATATGGCTTGAGGAACATCAAGCCCAACCATAAGGTTACAATATATTGAAAGTTGAATGATATTTTCTGCTTATTTTTTAATTAGAGACCAGCCAGGATGCAAACAATTGAAAATAAGATACGCAAACCAAATCACTTCATCCAGCAAAAGTATTTTTATTAGTCTGATGTCTATAAAAAAATTTGTGAAACATTACCTCCAGCCATTATGCATTCAACATTCTTTGTCTAATTGCTATACATGTGAAAAATAGAAATGTCAACTTGCAATATGTATCCATTTCAGGTATCAAATCATTGTGATTTGCTTTGAAGTGAAATCAATTACCACATAAATATTGCAAACACTCGTAATATTAGAAAAATGACTAGACTGATGTTAAACACAAATATTTGGTGTTGTTATCTTTCTCTATAAATTACCTTATTTCATCATGCTATGCATGGCAACCAGATGTGAAAATCCATTGCATAATGATTAGTACTCACATATTTCCAGATTTCTTTACTTTTTTCCCAAGGTGCATCTCCCTATTTTGGACAGAATTCAATGATAGCTTTAATTGATCAAAGTTAATTAATAAAATAAGTATATGACTGAACTTGGCTAATGTATAGTTTTGTTAAAATAGGCTTATTTATAAAAAAAATGTTGGCAGTACTAAAATTAGTACTTCAACAATTGTCAGTCAATTTACCAATAATAATATAATAATAGTTGTTATATTTACCTGAATAATTGGCTTCATTCCAAAGAAACTTAAGATGGTTTAAGCACCTGAATAATAAATATTTAATACACATCTCTCCAGATTTTTTTTACTTATTTTTAATAATCATTTATCTATTTAGTATATATACACACAAGCAAAAATCAAAATGAGTGTAGGATAGTTTTTTTTCTTCACATTATTCAGATTTATTTTTTGTTTCATCCATTTTCAAACATTGAGTTATTCGTGAATGTTATTAATTACTATAGGAATAATAAGCCAATTTAACTGCAAAATAATGATAATCCATAAGATTTGTATTAGGAATTTTCCTTAGACCTAATATAGTGATCTCCAAAGAACAGAATCACCATATATATGTGAGTGCATGTGTGTGAATATGTATTTTTATGTATATGGAAAGTCGAATGTGTTATTCTAAGAACTGTTTAACATTTGATGTTCTATCAACTATTAACAACTCACATTTTTTTAAACTGAGATGATGAGATGAGATGTACTGTGACGTTTCTTTTTTGGAGTCATGAATCTCTCAGCTACCATGCCCAGGAAATCTGTTAGTCATTTTACTTTCTCTTTCCATTTCTTATTCTAAATTTTTTCCATATTCTTTTCTATCCTTCTCCATCCCATTTCCACAACATAATCTTTGTTAACTCCATGGCTTTTATATATAAATCCCCCTTATCTTTTTCAAACGCAGTGTAAAAACCCAAGAACCCTCTTCTATATAATCACTTTATTTATTTATTTTCCCACAATTTTATTATTTGTGCCCTTTCTACTTGCAAGCATTTACATTCAATTAACAGATGCCTAATATTTTCTATGCATTCCTTACACAACTTGCAGACTAAATCATTCACATTTTTCCATTTATGTGTATATTCCCTTGTGGCTAAAGATCTTGTTTGAGCTTTAAATAGTAAATTATTTTCCTTGCTATTATTATAAATTAATTCACACCCAATATTCTGCTTACTTCTATATATATTTAAACCTTTTTACTCTCTATATTAGTTTTCCATCTCTCCAACTACCTATTCTTTATTAATGTATCTATTCTTCTATCCCATTCTTTGCAACTATTATATTCAACAATTCTCCTAACACAATCAACCCACCTTTTGTATAAGAATACTGACATAAATTCTTTATCCAAATCTTCTACATACTGTACCACCTTTCTCATTCATCTTGTTGCTTGCCCTTTACTCACAACCCAATTAAATACTATTTTGGCTATTCTCTTATTATCCATAAATTGCAATCTACAAAACATTTTCATTTTGTTTTTTGCATTTCTCATATAAAAACTTGATCATCCCGTTTCTCATTGAATTGCCTCTTTTGCTGTCCACACATCTACATCTAATGAATGTCTTCCTACTTCTCTTTGTTCTTTTTCTAAGTAATCTAACACAACTTTACTTGCACATAACACATTGTTACCATATATTAACACTGCTACTGCCACTCCCTTCCATACAATTCTAGTTACATCATATTTATTATATGAAAACATTGCTTAATATCTTTATCAGTCCCTTTCTTTTCTTTGCTTCATTTATCAATTTTTTCTCCTGTTCATTCAAGCAATTTCTCTGATTCCTTAAGATGATTCCTAAATAGTTTAACTTATTCACAACAACACAACTTTATAATTAGTCAACTGAAAGTCAAACCATTCTCATTATTTACTTTTAATAACTAAATGCGAGTTGACAAATAGTTTGTAAACCATACATAATCTGAAGATTTTTTCATTTGTAAGATCATTACTAAATCAGTGTTTATAAGGGCAACACATGTGTATATATAAAGAACGCCATGGAGTAATAATGTCTTGCCTGACTTTATTCTGAATTTAATAAAACCTGGACATTTTTTCAGTTAAATGACCTAGAGAGCCAATCCAACTATCATTCAATTATTGATCAGGAAATAGATATTTTTTAGTTACCAGACAAAATAAAAAATGTAACCCCCCAACAATTTCCATCAGTCTGCAGTTGAATAGCTTGCATGATTTCTCTTTGAGATACTAGAAATATTTTTACCTGGCAATGGATTATTTAAAACTTTACCATTCATTATATATAGTATAATAAGCTGTATTGTTCAAAAATATTTCAAGTTATATTATTTGTCAGAACTGATCAAAATAAAAATTTTAACATGACTAACTAGGAATGGGAACAAAATTTGTTTATCCTCCAATGCAATTTATTCCAATATCTCGTTATATAAAGTTACATCATAAACACCAATGACTCAATTAAGATATACGTATGATTATTATATCTATATATATAGTTTACAAAAATTAATAAGACAGAAATTACTCACCTCATACAACATTAAACCAAATTGACTCTCTGTAACATAATGATAATCTAGTTGATCTGACTCTGTTCGGAAGGGACGTGTTGTGTGGACTAAACTAAAAAGTAAGTTATTCAATATTTTTAATTCTTACATAATATATATATATAATTTAAATAATAAGTGTAGTAATGCTCAAGATAAATGGGTTTATAAGTAATCATTAAAAACCAGGCAACATTTAGATAATCCCAATATTAATAACAATCAACAATCTCAATATTATTGGTAAAAAGAGGTTGCCTTGACAACAGATTGAGATTGTTATTGATACTGGTATTATCTAAGTGTTGACTGTTTTTAATGATATATATATGGAAACAGACATGCTGTGTTACGTATATGTTTAAAAGATCCCCCCCCCCAATTAAAAAGACTAATAATATTTTAAGTCAGACTAGTAATATTTTTTAAAAAAAGACTAATAACATTTTAAGGAAAACTAAATATTTTAAAGAAAAAGAAGAAGTAATGAAATTTGACCGCAATTAATCATGGTTGAGAATAAACAAAAAAAAAATCAATCGTGATAAAAAATATTGAAAAGTATTTTTATAAATAAATTTATTTTGAAACAGTGTTTTATTTTATATATTCAGTATTACCATACTTATAAATATATTATGGGATTACTTGCATATGAAGTAAAAAGAAATAGAGTGATTTTGAATTATTTTAAAGAAGGGCAAGATGAATAATAAATAATATAATAAATGACAAAATATTTAGTATTCTAAATATCCACATTAAAAATTGGTTAAGATTAAAGTTAAATTAAATAGATTTCTTAATTATTAAAACAGAATTATTGAACATTAATGTGTAAAAATTTTGTGTATGTATGTAAGTATGTATATTTATAATGTAGGATTTTACTCATTAAGTACATATTTTTGGAAATGAATTATTCTATTACTTGGAGATGAGATATTCTGAGTTATTAAATTAGAAATATTAGAGATATTTGGACTTTATAAAACTTTATAATCCCCCCTCCCCCTTTTAATTAAAGATGGTGCTAAGTAAAATAAGTAGTCTGATTACTATCAACATCAGAAGAAACAGTTTACATTTTATTGTCAATACTTTATATGATTTTCTTAAGTCATAGTTGAATACCAGCAGAATGATTTAAAGAATTAAAGGCAGAGTTGTACAGGTGTTTATATTATGGGATAGTTATGGATTATAATATAACCAATTATCATTTATTGTCCATGAATATACTTACAGATGGCCATGTCTGGTCATATGAGTTAAGAGAAGAATTGACTGTTGATTTATTTGTATTTTCTTTTCATAGACAGTTAATGTATAGCCCTAAATTATGAGCCTTAGTTAGATATTTGAGATAATAAAGTTGTGTTTATGATGAGTTAGAAAAAGTTAACAACTACAAATACCTTGATCAAATTATTACTACAGATGGAAACATAATGGATGAAATTACTCAGAGAATTGGAGAGCTTTATGTTTGAAAAGGGTTTTCAATAAATGTGTTTTATCAGTTCTTACTTATGTATCACAGATGTGGACATTTAATAAAAGATCAATATAGAGCTTTCAGACCATTCAAAAAAGTATGGAAGATGCATGTTAGGAGTAACAATAAGAGACTGAAAACACAATACATAGGTAAGAAAACAAACAGGTGTTACTCACTTCACAGAAAGAATTAAAAGACTGAAGTGGAGTTGGGCTAGACATACTGCTAGAAGAAATGATAATATATGGAAAATTGCAATCTTAAATTGTATTCCAAAAGATTTCAAAAGACCCAGAAAAATACCATATGTGAGATGGATGGATCAAATAAGAATGTGTGCAGGGATAGTGTAAAAAAGAGAGGCTAGAGATTGGAGATGGATTGAACGAGGGGAGACCTTCATCTTGCAGTGGATTGATAATGGTTGATGATTAAAGTTATGAATAATATATTACTAATAAAGTGATTTATATTTTGCTATATGCAGTTAATATAGTCCCATATTCATGCCCACAAAGATGTTTCAAGTTTTTATTTTACTTCACTTTTATTTTGACTAAGAATCAAGAATTTTCTTAAGTAATTGGTTATATTTGGAGTTATTTAATGAAATGAGCATATCTACTTCTTAGTATGAGTATATCTACTTCTTGGTTATTTTATTGATTAATTCTAGCTACAGGGACTTTTAACTCTAACATTTTTCCATTGTGTTATACATTATGGGCAATGCATCAAGATGATGATCTGAAATGATTATGAACATTAAAAAAATTTTAAATTGCAACCAAAAAATTATGCTAGTAATGTGAGAATTTGTAAGACATCAGAAAAAAGATTTGTTTCCAAAACAATGTAATCCAAATTCATGAATATATTAAGTCAAATTTAAAGTAGCTGTATATTTATATTGGACTATTTCCATCATCTAATATGTGTGTTGAATGTCTTTAGAAAAGTTTAATTTTAGTTAAATATTCCAAATGCATTCAACTGTTAGTAATATCGCAGCAAACAGGTTAGTATATGCACCAACTGTTAATAATATCACAGCAAACAAATGTTAGTAATATCACAGCAAACAGGTTAGTATATGCACTAACCGCCTTTGGCAGGATGGCTCAGTTGGTTAGAGCGTTACCTTAAATTTCAATAATCAAGAATCTAAGGACTCAGGTTCGAATCCCATGCTAGTACTGTCACTGGTCAGGCCAGCAACACATGAAGAAGAGGGAGAAAAATACCTCTCGAAACGTTGTGCATATACTAACTTGTTTGCTGGGATATTACTAACAGTTAGTGCATATACTAACCTGTTTGCTGTGATATTATTAACATTTGTTTGCTGTGATATTACTAACAGTTGAATGCATTTAGAATATTTAACTAAAATTAAACTTTTCTAAAGATATTCAACACACATATTAGATGATGGAAATAGTCCAATATAAAAATACAGCTAGAACACCATCATCACAAACCTTCAGAAAAACACAAATTTAAAGTAGTTTGTATAATGTTCTCATAACATTGTAAGAGTTATATTAGAGTCCAGAAAATAATTATTATTAAACTAATGAACTTGATAGTTAAAACTGAATGTAAATTATTTGATCAAAAGAATTGTTTAGATTGTACAATATGAAACACTAAACTCATTTAAAATATCCATTATGACCAATAATACTTTTGTAAAGCTGGTGCTAAGAGAAGAATAACTTCTTTGGAAAGTGGACATATTCTGTAATATGGATTTAAAGTGTGAGACATATAGTTATGCACTGATAGTGGAATTGTACATAATTTGTATATAAATAAACTGATTATGATATTTGTTAAAATAATATTTACTTATTGTTTTTCTGAAGGTTTGTGATGATGGTGTTCTAGCTGTATTTTTATATTGGACTATTTCCATCATCTAATATGTGTGTTGAATGTCTTTAGAAAAGTTTAATTTTTTAGTTAAATATTCCAAATGCATTTAATTGTTAGTAATATCACAGCAAACAGGTTAATATATGCACCAACTGTTAGTAATATCACAGCAAACAAATGTTAATAATATCACAGCAAACAGGTTAGTATATGTACTAACTGTTAGTAATATCACAGCAAACAGATTAGTATACACACAATGTTTCGAGAGGTATTTTTTCTCCCCTCTTCTTCAGGTGTTGCTGGCCTGACCACTGACAGTACTAGCATGGGATTGGAACCTGGGTCCTTAGATTCTTGATTATTGAAATTTAAGGTAACGCTCTAACCAACTGAGCCATCCTGCCAAAGGATGTATATGCACCCACTGTTAGTAATATCACAGCAAACAAATGTTAATAATATCACAGCAAACAGGTTAGTATATGTACTAACTGTTAGTAATATCACAGCAAACAGATTAGTATACACACAACGTTTCGAGAGGTATTTTTTCTCCCCTCTTCTTCAGGTGTTGCTGGCCTGACCAGTGACAGTACTAGCATGGGATTCGAACCCGAGTCCTTAGATTCTTGATTATTGAAATTTAAGGTAACACTCTAACCAACTGAGCCATCCTTCCAAAGGATGTATACTTTTTTTAATTGTAGTTTCATTCAATGTGGGCATCGAAGAGATTTGGGATGCCCAATTTAAGCTGGAAATAATTATACTATATGATGATTATAGAAGGAATTAGAGAAAATGCTTATAGAAGAGTCAATAAAGAATAAGCCTTTCAAATTAGTGGTTTAATAATTTTCTCCTAACCTGTATAAAGAATAAGTATTGCTATTGTTTTAAGAGCAGGTTTCCAGGAAGATTGGGCTTAAACCCAATATAAATCATCTTCCAGGTTCTGAAAATACCTGGTGATATCCAATTAAACTAAAAATATTTACTGAAATAATATTAAGTAAACAATAAACTTATAGCATCTTCCCTAAGCACAATTTTTTTAAGTTTTATTTAAGTCTGACTATTATAAGATCAAATATAAAATGTAAAGGCCTACATATTATTAATTAACACAATAATTCTTGACACAAAATTATTTTTATAAACAAAATTATTTAATTAATTTGACATGCATGTGTTTATATAATTACACCCATCCACCCACCCACACACACACATATATATATATGTGTGTGTGGGAGATGATAATCTGGACCAACTTATAAGTGCTGGTTCAGCACGGAATACATATATTGGTGATTATTTATCTTTTCTACATGTGTGTGTTTATGTGTATCAGTGGTATGAGAGAGTGTGGATAGTTGACAGGTACTTGAAAATCTGAGTTCAAATCCCTTCTATTTACAATTAAGCTTCAGGTAGGTGAAGAGTGCCTATATTTCAAATATTTTTTTTCTTTCACATGTGTCATAGTATCAGCCGGGAAGCGAACCCCCTATCCCGGGACAACTGCTCGTAAAGCAGCTGTCACTGACCACTCGACCACCAATGCCTGACATATATTTCAAATATTTGTATATGATTTTTATGTGATAATGAAAATTCAATATTATAATTGTCAATCTAAGTTAATTAATTTTTTTTTAATGTTTATTTTTATGTTTATTTAATTTTTTTTTTTTTTTTTAAAAAAGAAACTTTAACTACAACATTTTTTAAAAATAAATTACTTCTGAGACAAAGGACAGACTTGTCTTCAGGCTATAATAAATATAGTTAATACATCATAAGTTTTTCCATCAGTTTACATTATCTTTTATTTTAAAATCCATTAGTATTAGAAAATTAATCTATACAGATTGCGCACTTTTAATAAAAATAACTTCTTTTTTTATAAGCCTGATAAAAAAAATCACTTTCCTGAAATGTCTTTATACTGTGTTAAATAATACAAATTTATATATATATATATAGCTCATGTTATCTATCCTTCATTTGAATTAGCAGTTGCTTCTTTTTTCTATATGCGCATATATAGATAAATGAACATCCACCTTTGGCTATGCAGATGATTGGTAATATTTCTTTTCTTTGTACATACATATATATTCATGTATTTGCTCGTACATAAATAATTTAAGTGATGACGTGTTTCATTGCAGGGTAGAAACGGGTTAAACAGTTTTTAAACTACATTTAAATTTGTTATTATTATTAATTTGTTAAGCACATACTCTTTACGTAAGTAGTATATATATTAAGGTTATAATAAATTAATAATAATTACAACTTTAAATTGTCTTAAAAGATTTTTAACTATAAGGTCTTAACATTAACTCGTAAATCGAAAGATTTCGTGAACGTTAGTGTGAAATAGAAACTGTGGACTTAATCAGTAAAGTATTTAATAGCTTCACGCTCTCAAATCAAAATGCTTTAGATTCGCCTATATATTTAAAAAGTAGGTTGAAGATAAGAGTGGTCGCTCTTGTCTTTTAAAGTCGTTAATCTTGTGTTAAAGATTTGTAGAGGTCCCTACTGTCGAAGTTCAGGTGCATAGTCCTAAGGTGATAGCCTTAATATATATATATATATTAGACTACATTTAATGGTCATATATTTGAATTTCAGGACAGGAATAATGAGGACCTAAACATTCTTAGCAAAGCATGTTGAACTGACAATAATCATGAGAGTAGTATCAATATGCATCTCTGAGTGGCCATAAATTTTAAATGGTTTGAAGTCATGCTATGCTGAGTTAACATATACTCCAATAATTATAGCTAATTAGTATCCAGAAAGTATGTCTTATAAAAAAAAACAAGATTAAAAAATAAAATATTGTGTTTAATTATTAAAAATTTCTGATAATTCTACTAAATATGACAGTTTTTCAGCTACTTATGGATTAGCCCAGATACCAAGGTTGATTATGGACAAATCCAGACAATCAAATTCATTATATAAATGTATCACATTAATGCAATAATTATATATATATATTTTAAAAAATTACACTTAATATCAGATTTTTAAAAAATATATATAATCTTATTTAATAATTAATTTATTAATAAAAAAATAAATAAATTGACATTTAATTGCTTATGGCACTTTTGTCTTTCAATTATTGCTAGGAAAACAGAAACCCTTTTTTTTAAAACATTAAAACTTCCAAACATCACATGATCACCATCTCTATACTAGCACATAATTGTTGTAAACAAAGGCAAAACTCTCCATACAGTAGTGCCACCCTGTGCCAAACAGAGTAATCAATGGATGCCAGAAGGCTTGTGCATAAAATCCCTATCTAGTGCCTACTCATCCAATATCCCCAGACTAGTTTCTGGCTTGAGGCCATCATCAGTGAGGAGCCTTCTGGCATCCATTGATTACTCTGTTTGGCACAGGGTGGCACTACTGTATGGAGAGTTTTGCCTTTGTTTACAACATTAAACTTAACACTCTTCCTCCACCTTTTCTAATTTTTGTATAAATTTAAAAATAATTTTTTTTTCTTGTAACTTTTTATTAAAATTTATAGGAAAATGAGAAAATGTGGACAGAAGAGATTAAGGCTTTTATTTTTTTCTAGCAATCATTGAAAGACAAATGTGTCATAAGCAATTAAATGTCAATTTATTTTTTTATTAATAAATTAATTATTAGACAAGATTATATATTTTTAAAAAATCTGATAGTAAGTGTAATTTTCTAATATATATATATTGTAACGAGCACAGACGTTCGTTACATTGTTTTTTTTTATATTTATTAAACATGAAAGTAAATTAAAAAGTTCGCATTTAAAAATTTTCTTTAAGAATTAAAAATTGAAATTAAATATCATCTTAAACTCTTATATATTAAATCGCACAGATAATGAAAAATTATTAAAATAAAACTGTATTAAAAATAGAAAAAGTATTTTAAAACTAAATTTTAAAAAGATTTGGAAATAAAATTATATCTTTAAATTTATCTTTAAATATATCTTTGATTTGGAAAACAGGTTAATTAATCAAAAATGGAAATGATAAATTTAATTAGTTAAATGTAAACCAGCCTTGGGCATTTAAATGTAAAAACATCGGTCAGATAGGAAAACAATAGAAACTTTTAGCAAATGAAATAAATCCATTGGGAAATCGGACCTCAACGAAAAGGATCATCGCATCGATGACATAATGCCAAGTCAATCCTTCGAATACGTATAAAAGGAAAATTTGGAAATTATTAATTAGTGACTGGATTATGATTATTACGATGTGACAGATAGGTGTTAGTGCGGAGGTGCAGGAGAAGCGATTGAAGAGACGCACGATTCAATCACTTCAGTTTTGCCAAAGAAAGAAAGAGAAATGAACTATCGTTTTCTACATTGAGGACCAACTAAATTAAAAAACCTCCGAATGAATAAATAAAACATCGGCTAAATGTATACCAATATCTTCAGGACGGCGTGGGAATTCCCGTTCAAACTTACAAACGACAGATAAAGATGAACTGTTTAAAACCGTAAGAACTTTACAATTAATGAACATTAAATTAAAACTTTTCGTATTTAAAATAATTGCATTAGTTTCCTATCTGACTAAAGTAGTTAAAATGTTATTTGATGTATTTTTTATTTATTTGTGTAATATCATTTCCATTTATTTAATTTTGTTCTTTAAGTTTATTTATGATTTCTGTTTTCCGATAAATTAAAATATATCAATGTTAAACTTAAGTCGGGCATGAATGGCTGTATAGATTTGTAAAGTTATATTAGGGGAGGGTAATCTTAGGTTATTTGGTTCGTGGTTAGATTGGGTCAATGGATTGGATATATTGGTGTGATTAGTAGATGTAATATTGATTCGCTACGGGCAGAATCGCTTCATACGCCGCACTCTCCCGTTTTGCCTATGGAAGGAATTATAAGACGCAGAGCGCAGTTCCTTTCTATGGAGTTTTTTTTTTTTATTGTTCTTCTCGTTAGATAGAAGTAATATTCCTGTCTAATGAGAGTCAATATCTTCTCTTAACCTTTTTGGTGCTGCCATATTCCGTATTACATTGAATACATCGATGTATCAGATGGATTGATGCCAGTTTGACTGCGAATTTTAGCCTAAGGTTAAATAGGGACAGAATATTTTATTTTCAAATGCAAATCTATGTGGTCTATTCATACTTGACCCTAAATAAAAATGCATTAAATTTAAGTTGTTTATAGACGCTTGCATGGATTGGTTATCGGTTAAGTATGTTTTGGGTTTTCATATTTGATCAAAATATATAGACATTCGATAAATAATGATACCTTACGGTGAATATCTAAAATGTATTTATTCGGATGTCTTTTAAGTTATTGGTGACAATGCAAGTATCTTATGGTGAATACTATTGGGTTACGTATAAATTTCCCTCCGCAATTGTCAGTAATCAATAATTTTGTATTTTGATCATTTATGTTTACTTTGAAATGTTTTTGACCGTGAAATCTATGTAACCGATCTATATTCAACATTATAAACAAGCTTTCATAAATTTATCTGTGCGAACTTAATTAAAATGTAAAATTAGAATATAATAGTAATTAAATGTAAATTAAAGTCAAAAATCAAAGTTAAAAATAATGTTAAATGTTAAAATGTAAAACTAATACTAAAATAATTTTAAATCTTATATATATATGTGCATAAATAAATGTTTGTATGTTAATTACTGGCAGTGGCTTATTTTATTCCTCTTATATATATATTCTTATATTATATTATTAAATCTCTGCTATTCCACTGAGCTAGTGACATGGGCTAACGACCGGAACCAAAATATTAAAAAAAAAAAAAAAATTTTTTTTTACTTACGTATCTGCCTACTTTATAAATTTTTCTAGGTTCAAATGCCTAGATGGCGCCCTGTAGTGCAGTATCACGTTAAGTCGCATTCTCCAGATTGTTACAACTGGCCCCCAATTAGATGGCGCCCTGTAGTGCAGTTTACATTAAGTCATCTTCTCCGGATCGTTACAATGGCTTTCCCAATCTGGGGCCGATCTTTAATAAACCACATATACCCTGAGCAAATTTTGTCAAAATGAAATGTTTTATCTGTTTACATAAGTCGTATATTTTAAATCTTATAAAAGCACTGCCAGAAAGAAATTGCGCATATATATTAAACACGAGAAAGTATAAATAATTTTAAAACTAATTTTTGTTAAAAAAAAAAAAGTCAAAAGGTTGCGATTGATATTTTTTTTTGTTGATATATATTATATGCTTTAACGTGTATAGGCGCGCACAGCCACGTAAGTTTATGATCGAAATGTGGTACCTTACGATGAGTACCATTGGGAATTTACTTCAGTGTAATCCTATTTAAGCATTTTAATCAGTCATAAATAAGTTGGTGGTATGTATAATTGTGCTGCAAATATACACGTATAAATCCATTATCTTTCAAAATGTATTTAGTTCAATGCAACCTTCTTAAATAAATAATTTAAATAACTTGCTTGTCATGCCGTATGGAAAAATAAAATGTACAAAAAAAAAATAGAACTCTTGTAGGGAGGAGGTGAACGTAAATGGTCCTTGGGAAAGCGATAGTCAACATTTTTTTTTTGTTTTTTTGTATATAGTCTTTTTGTAAAATTATTAACCGGATGTTTTGTAAATGTCTTCGTCAATCGTGTACCGTAATTACTAACCCTAAGTAAAATATTTTTTTTTTGATCATTTTTTTTAAGCAACTTTACTGATATGTAACGAGCACAGACATTCATTACATTGTTTTTTTTTATATTTATTAAACATGAAAGTAAATTAAAAAGTTCGCATTTAAAAATTTTCTTTAAGAATTAAAAATTGAAATTAAATATCATCTTAAACTCTTATATATTAAATCGCACAGATAATGAAAAATTATTAAAATAAAACTGTATTAAAAATAGAAAAAGTATTTTAAAACTAAATTTTAAAAAGATTTGGAAATAAAATTATATCTTTAAATTTATCTTTAAATATATCTTTGATTTGGAAAACAGGTTAATTAATCAAAAATGGAAATGATAAATTTAATTAGTTAAATGTAAACCAGCCTTGGGCATTTAAATGTAAAAACATCGGTCAGATAGGAAAACAATAGAAACTTTTAGCAAATGAAATAAATCCATTGGGAAATCGGACCTCAACGAAAAGGATCATCGCATCGATGACATAATGCCAAGTCAATCCTTCGAATACGTATAAAAGGAAAATTTGGAAATTATTAATTAGTGACTGGATTATGATTATTACGATGTGACAGATAGGTGTTAGTGCGGAGGTGCGGGAGAAGCGATTGAAGAGACGCACGATTCAATCACTTCAGTTTTGCCAAAGAAAGAAAGAGAAATGAACTATCGTTTTCTACATTGAGGACCAACTAAATTAAAAAACCTCCGAATGAATAAATAAAACATCGGCTAAATGTATACCAATATCTTCAGGACGGCGTGGGAATTCCCGTTCAAACTTACAAACGACAGATAAAGATGAACTGTTTAAAACCGTAAGAACTTTACAATTAATGAACATTAAATTAAAAACTTTTCGTATTTAAAATAATTGCATTAGTTTCCTATCTGACTAAAGTAGTTAAAATGTTATTTGATGTATTTTTTATTTATTTGTGTAATATCATTTCCATTTATTTAATTTTGTTCTTTAAGTTTATTTATGATTTCTGTTTTCCGATAAATTAAAATATATCAATGTTAAACTTAAGTCGGGCGTGAATGGCTGTATAGATTTGTAAAGTTATATTAGGGGAGGGTAATCTTAGGTTATTTGGTTCGTGGTTAGATTGGGTCAATGGATTGGATATATTGGTGTGATTAGTAGATGTAATATTGATTCGCTACGGGCAGAATCGCTTCATACGCCGCACTCTCCCGTTTTGCCTATGGAAGGAATTATAAGACGCAGAGCGCAGTTCCTTTCTATGGAGTTTTTTTTTTTTATTGTTCTTCTCGTTAGATAGAAGTAATATTCCTGTCTAATGAGAGTCAATATCTTCTCTTAACCTTTTTGGTGCTGCCGTATTCCGTATTACATTGAATACATCGATGTATCAGATGGATTGATGCCAGTTTGACTGCGAATTTTAGCCTAAGGTTAAATAGGGACAGAATATTTTATTTTCAAATGCAAATCTATGTGGTCTATTCATACTTGACCCTAAATAAAAATGCATTAAATTTAAGTTGTTTATAGACGCTTGCATGGATTGGTTATCGGTTAAGTATGTTTTGGGTTTTCATATTTGATCAAAATATATAGACATTCGATAAATAATGATACCTTACGGTGAGTATCTAAAATGTATTTATTCGGATGTCTTTTAAGTTATTGGTGACAATGCAAGTATCTTATGGTGAATACTATTGGGTTACGTATAAATTTCCCTCCGCAATTGTCAGTAATCAATAATTTTGTATTTTGATCGTTTATGTTTACTTTGAAATGTTTTTGACCGTGAAATCTATGTAACCGATCTATATTCAAC
The DNA here is from genome assembly GCA_028023455.1 of Epiperipatus broadwayi. Taxonomy (NCBI): domain Eukaryota; kingdom Metazoa; phylum Onychophora; class Udeonychophora; order Euonychophora; family Peripatidae; genus Epiperipatus; species Epiperipatus broadwayi. Next base: position 52,418 of record JAQFVV010013316.1, read on the forward strand.
ATTATAAACAAGCTTTCATAAATTTATCTGTGCGAACTTAATTAAAATGTAAAATTAGAATATAATAGTAATTAAATGTAAATTAAAGTCAAAAATCAAAGTTAAAAATAATGTTAAATGTTAAAATGTAAAACTAATACTAAAATAATTTTAAATCTTATATATATGTGCATAAATAAATGTTTGTATGTTAATTACTGGCAGTGGCTTATTTTATTCCTCTTATATATATATTCTTATATTATATTATTAAATCTCTGCTATTCCACTGAGCTAGTGACATGGGCTAACGACCGGAACCAAAATATTAAAAAAAAAAAAAAAATTTTTTTTTTACTTACGTATCTGCCTACTTTATAAATTTTTCTAGGTTCAAATGCCTAGATGGCGCCCTGTAGTGCAGTATCACGTTAAGTCGCATTCTCCGGATCGTTACAATATATATATATATTTGCATCAATCAACCTTGACTTACTGAAAGTATCTTTTTTTTTCTTTTCCATTCATAAAGCAAAATCACTATTGTTTGCAATTAGGACAAAAATACCCTTTTTATTAAAATTTATTTCTTAATTGCTTTTTGATATGAAATAAACAACTGTGATTAATTATTTCATTTCTATAAATAAATAAAAAAGCCTTGTTATTTCTACAAAATGTACATTGTTTCTGTTAAATAAACTTAAATAATTTAATCATTGATTTTTTTCTCATGCTTCATAGCACCAGCTGGGAAGCGAACCCGCTATCCCAGGACAACTAACTGCCTGTAAAGCAGCGGTCACTGATCTCTCGATCACCAATGCTTGACTAATCATTGATTTTTATTAGAAACATACTAAATAATATATTTTGTTAGCAAAGATATTTTCTTATAATGAAATTACTAATTAAAAAGAAAATAATTGGTTGACTATATATGTCAAATTTTCAATCATTTTAGCTTTCAGAACTAATTTCAATAATTATCTATATATGTGACTTGTGTTCTTTATAGCATAAGTCTATTTATGTTTCCACACATACTTCCTTTTACCTTTATATAAGTGCAAGAGAGAGTTTTGTCTTTATATTTGAACATATACAATGCCTCAATTTGTGCTTTATGGACTCCTGTCAGCTGTTATGTCCTTTTGCAATATTTGGAAAATTCAAAATAAATTTTATGAAGTTTCATAGTTAAGATAAAAAGAATGAATGAATGTAAAAACAGAGGGGTGGGTGGGTGTAACAATATTTAAAATTTTCTTACTTGTTTGTTTAAAACTTGCATTTTTTGAGCTATCTTCATTAAAAAAAAACAACAAATTTTAAAATGGTTATGAAATAATTTTTTATTTTCTCTAAATTTGAGAATCCATAATAAATAAGCAATATTTCTGTTGTGCAATTTTCACCACATTATGTATGACCCCAAGATGCATTTTGGAGATCATACAACTTTTTCATGTGTCTTTGGTCATATGTTTATGATTACACCCCCCTACATGATGTCAAAAGTCAGATAGAAACCAATCCCTAACTTATGTGAGAGTGGTGCAGTCAAAATTACACTACAGAGATATTCATTAAATGGATAATCTCTAGTCTAATGAATGATTAATAAAAATTATTAATATACTTCCATTAAGTGGTTTGTTTCAAAGTTTGAGTGAGGGCAGTAAGTTTGACTGTATCAATTAAACTGTAGTAATTGGTTATCCATATTTATTGAACAATGACAAAGATACAGTATGTGTAAGAGATTGTGATCTGGGTCAACTGATGACTGCTGGTTCAGCATGAAATATGCATCTCATGGACCATATATATTTTCCACATGTCCTCAAGGTATTAAAAGTGGATAGAAACCAGTCTCTATCTTGTGTGAGAGTGGGGTAATGAAAATTACATTTACAGATATATTAAATGAATAACCTCTAGTCTAATGAATGACTAATAAAAATTATTCATAATAAGTAACTTTAAATATTTACAATTTAGAATTTAGGTCTTAAATATGTCTTGGTTTTTCCTTTCATTTAGATGCCACTGGGCTATAGTCCCAAAAGCTATAATGATTAAAATAGTACAGAATATATGCATATTTAAAAAGTTTTAGGAATAATAATACAAAAACATTTCTTCTCTCCATCAATTTCTTGAAGAAAATAACCAAATCATAAATTTGATTTTTTTTTTTTTGAAAAATATTTTCCTAACTTAAATGAAAATAAAGATTATGACTAGATAAGACCAGTTTCTTCATGCCTATATATATAATTTAGCGATCACCCATGTTTATTTCAAGTAAAAATAATTGTCTTGAAAGAAGATTCAGTATTTGAATTTTGTTATAAGGGTAAGTCAGGGAATTTTGAATCCAGTGATAAAAAGGATATTCTTCATTGTAAATGCAGCCTTAAATATTCAGGTTCCATTGACACCCACACATCTTTTTGAAACTATATTTTTATCACTATAACTAATTAAAATAAGCATAGATCTTGTTTATCAATGGGAACATTGGGAGAAAACTCTAACTGTTGTATCAAATATTTCACTTGATATTGACTTTTTGTGAGCAATATTCAGATATACCCATCACATTGTATAATTCAATTTTTATTCTAATTTTTACTAAATTTTGTGTTTAATATTTTATGATCTTTGTAATATTTATAATTTTTTAAATATTTTATACTATAATGAAAATATAAATAAAAAAATTATTCCAATAAAATTATAGAATAGCAGCATACGTCACTATTAAGTCTTTTTTCTTTTGGGGTTGTGAATGTTTCTAAATATTCCAGGTAAATCTTTATATCAGTGATTTAAAAAGCACTGTTTTAGAAAAATAAATCAAAATACGAACATACAATTACTTATATGTGGGTGGACGATATGCTTTCAAGAAAAGATTATTACTAGATACTTATATTTTTATTAGTGTCATTTTTATTATTATTCTAGAAAACATGTAAATAACAAGTAAAATGTCACATGATCACTATTTCATATGTTCACATATGATTATGAAGGCTTGTACTTGGTGGCACTACTGTGGGAAAATAAATATAAACAAAATGATTATATAGAAGGTAGGTTCTTGGTTTTTATGCTGGGTTTGAGAAAAGATAAGGGGGATTTAGATATAAAGGCCATAGAGTTGACAAAGATTATGTTGTGAAAATGGGATGGAGCAGGATAGAGAAGAATATGGGAAAAACTTAGGGTGGGAATGAAAAGGGAAGGTAAAGTGGCTAACAGGTTTTCCTGTGCATGCTAGCTGAGAGATTCCTGACTCCAAAAAAGGATAAGCCACAGTGCATCACATCTCATCTCACCATACTCTTTTTAACAAGTAAAATGATTTAAGAATCAACCACTGACATCTGATTTGGAGTAACACATAGTGGTTTTTGAAGTTGATTAAGAGATGCCAGTAATAATTGTTACTGTTATAATAATAGCTTTATTGTTAGTGCTAATTATACAATATGTCTTAAATGATAACATTCTTAAGGATTAATTTTCCACATAAGATGTTCTACAAGACTGCTGTCAAATTCCTTCATGTACACACACACATACATACACACACATATATATATATTAACAAATACATGCATCTATTCTTTACACTTTTATATAAGTAAGTATTTATTAATTGTCCCTTTCTCATCAGTATATCATTGATTTAAAACAATCTTTCCATACATCATTAATATATTATGAAAATAGTAATTTATCATAAATTGAATGCAAATAAACTTTTTAAATAACAGAAACAAATTTTTTTAGAAATTTTTTCAATTCTAAAAAAAATACTGTAATCTAAAATTCTGCAGCTTATTATTATTATTTTTTTACGATGGCCCTGACACCTAATGTAAGCTTTAGTAACTAATAAATACCATTGTGGTGGATAAAAAAGTCTTCTACTAAAATAATATTATGTAAACAGAAGTTAATAGAATCATGATAATCTAAAATTTGAATATTTATCATTTTTAAAAAAAATATAATTAACTATGCCATTGTATTTATATATTGGACTATTTCTATCATCAAGTATTGAGTGTTGAATGTCTTTAGAAAAATTTAACTTTATTCAAATTTTCAAAATACATTCAATTGATGGTACACAGGTTATCATATGCACAATGTTTCAAGAAGTATTATTCTCCTCTCTTCTTCAAGTGTTGCTGGCCTGACCAGTGACAGTTCTAGCATGGGAATCAAACCTAGAGCCTTAGATTCTTGAATATTGAATTTTAAGGTAACACTCTAACCAATTGAGCCATCCTGTGCTATTGCTAACAGTTGAATGTACTTTGAAAATTTAAATAAAGTTAAATTTTTCTAAAGATATTCAATACTCAATACTAGATGATGGAAATAGTCCAATATATAAATACAATTAAAACACCATCATCACAACCTTTAGGAAAACTTTGACATGTTTTATTCACAATTTCCTCTTTCATTTTTTCACGAATTAAAAAAAATGAAATAATAAATATTTTTATATTTGTTATTAAGGATGATCATTTATTAGAAATGTGGGTAATGAGAAGACTGTTGCAGATTCATTCAACAAATTTTTTGGTGATATTATAAAGTCACAAATATCAAAAATAAAATTCTATAAAATTGATTCTTTTATTATAAATATATGCATTATAGAAACTATAGTGAGCCTGGATATGCAAAAATATGAAATTGTTAATGAATAGAAATATCAAGAATAAAAAAGTGCAGATATGGATGGAGTATCATCTTCATCTCTACATAAAAATTTGAATATATTAATACTTATTATGCATTACTTATTTAATTTTTCTTTTAAAAAATGGTATATTTTCAAAATGTTTAAAATCTGCAACCATAATATCTGTCTTCAAAAGTGATGAAAGAGAAAATTTGTAAACTATTGTCCTATAATAGTTCTGTCCTCTATCTCAAAGATTTTTGAGGTTTGCATAAAAAAAAAAAATCTTTCATTTCTTATAAGGTATAAATTGTTCTCAGTGAAACAATAGGATTATCAAAGATTTCAACAAATATGACATTAAGCAACAATATGGAATACATTACAAAATCATTTGCTAATGAAATTAAAAACTTTAGAAATATATCTGGACTAAAAAAAAGCTTTTGATATATCAAATTTATTAAGTGCAAGCAGATAACATTGTAATAACATGAAAGCTACAACCTTCGAAAGATGCACTTTAAACATGCTTATGTGACAGCCAATCACGACTGCACATGGAACTCCCAATTCTAAAACACAAGTCAGAACTATAAGAAAAAGATGGGACCCACCTTCTTCTATGCCTAAATTTATATATGAATAAGCCAGACTCAAGCATTTTAAATTAAGAATGTGAAGCTTAAAATATCTTCACATTTAATTCACTAAACATTATATATAAATAAACAAACAAAATCTTTCGATTTACTATGAAGCAATTTTCAAATCTAATAAAATGATAGTAACAAATGTAAATATATCAAATTTATTAAGCACACGCAGATGACATTGTAATAACATGAAAGCTAAAACCTTCGAAAAATGCACTTTAAACATGATTATGTGACAGCCAATCAGATGCAATAATGACTACATGTGGAACTCCCAATTTTAAAACACAAGTCAGAATTATAAGAAAAAGATGGGACCCACCTTCTTCTATGCTTAAATTTATATATAAATAAGCCAGACTTAAGCATTTCGAATTAAGAGTGTGAAGCTTAAAATACCTTCACATTTAATTTACTAAATATTATATATACATAAACAACACAAAATCTTTCGATTTACTATGAAGCAATTTTCAAATTAAATGTGAAGGTATTTTAAGCTTCACACTCATTAATTTGAAATGCTTGAGTCTGGCTTATTTATATATAAATTTAGGCATAGAAGAAGGTGGGGTCCCATCTTTTTCTTATAGTTCTGATTTGTGTTTTAGAATTGGGAGTTCCACATGTGATCATTATTGCATCTGATTGGCTATCACATAAGCATGTTTAAAATGCATCTTTCAAAGGTTTTAGCTTTCATGTTATTAAAAGCTTTTCATATGATTCTTCATGATAAACTTTATATTTTTCTTTCTTCTGGTGGATTGAAGGATCCTGTTGGTAAATTATTGGCTTTTTATCCACATGAAAAAATCCAAATTGTAAAACTTAATAATGTATATAGTGATTGTTTAGAGTCTCAATAGGGGACCTGATTTTAGGACGTCTATTATTTAACATTTATATTAATGGGTTTTTGGACTTGGATTATCACTCTAACATCATTAGTAATATCAGCAATAAATTATAGTATTATGGAGAGATTATTAGATGAAGATTTAAATAAAATTGCACAATAATTATATAGTCATGATTTATTGTTAAAATAAAATAAATAATTTTTTAGTAACAAAATGATTAGAGATTTGAAGATATAAGTTTTATATAACTCTGAAAATAGAATTGGAAAAATTTTGAAATCTTATATTTGGGAGTTATCTTAAATTGATTTCTTCTGATTTGACAAATATGTTAACATTCTAAGACAAATGAATTTTCTTTCTTATAGAATAAGATATATATTGCCAAAAAAAGGTTATTCTAAATATTTATAAATTAATTCATATCAGTAAAATTTCATATGGCAAAATAACATGGTATGGAGGGGGGATTTATTAGTATATTAGCCAATGTCTAACTTTTATAGTGAATTGGGATTACTTACAGTAAATCAGTTATATATAGTTAATCTCCTCTGTGATTATTTTAAAACACTGCAAACAAATTCATTACCGATGACTTTCTCTGCAACCATTTGCATGGCTAATAGACCTCGAATAAAAGAAACTTATTAAAACGGTAAAAATTAAAATTATATTTTGGTATCTAGCTATTTCGATATTTTTTATACAAAATAAAAAAAAATATCTTAAGATAATGTAGCAATACATAAATTTAAAAAAAAATTAAGTTCTTGGAAATGGACATACAGAATTGTTCAAAGAGTGATATAATTATTTTTAAATGTTTTAATTTAAATATATATTGTGTTTCAAACTTTTATATTAAGATGTTGTAAATCATGCTACATGCATGACTCTTTTTATGAGGAAGGATTCACAATGGTGAAATAATAATAATAAGAAGGAGGAAAAAGAAGAAGACGTGGAAGAAAAAAAAGAAGAAGAGGGGAGAAGGAAGAAGAAGACGGAGAAGAAAAAAAGAATAAAAGGAGGAGACGGAGGAGGAGAAAGACGACGAGAATTAGTGGAATAGCAAATTATCATACGTTATAATAACTATTTTGACCAGTCATCTAAAGTGATTTAAGCCAATCTTTTATCTTTAAATTATTATTACAAAAAAAAATGCTTACACTTGAGAGAAAATAGGAAAGTTTTTGACCGTACGTTTTATGAGGAGTTTCTTTTTAGTTTTTAAAGGACCGACTAAAGCAATCATCGGATAAGGCAACTTTTTAAAAAGTGGTGAACTATTAAAAAAAAAAAAAAAAAACTATTAGTAAAATGTCAATTAAAATTATATAATAATTATATTGTAGTAGAATTGATTTCAAGAATAATTATCATTTCTCTAAGCAAACATAATAAAACAAATTTGCTATTTGACTAAATACAAAATGTATGTAGAGTGTATATACGGGATATTAATTTATTCTTGAATATTAGTTACAAAACACAAATAAATTTGATTAATAAGTACATTAAATTCAGAATAAATCAAAAAAGGACATGTTTTGTTTCCTTTAGGGTAAAAAATAGATCAAATGAGTTTCTAAGCTTGGCAACAGAAGTTTCCAATTAATGGTTTCAGAATTAAAGGATCAGCATCTAGATATTATTTGTATATTATATAATAAAACTATTCTATCTATCCATCCATCCATTCATCTACCTACCTATTTACCTGCCTGCCTGCCTGTCTGTCTGTTTGGGGAACCATGAAATCACTACTGGAAATACTAACTGGTAAATAGATAGAAAATGAAAAAAAAAGTTTGCTTTGTGTACTTATTTGGAACAAAACTGAATAAAAGTAATGGGTGTTAGGTATATTTTTATCTGAATAATATTACAAGTGAGAAATGCTAAACTTTCAAAATTTTAATAAACAAATAATAGAATAATTTTAATGAACAATTATTATTTTCCCTCTTTAAAATATTAATATCAAAGTTGCAAATTTTAAACGAATAAGCAGTAAATTTTTCCCTCTTAAACAATAATTCATATTAAGATGTTTTTAATATTCATAAAGGAATTTGCTATTAACTGAAAGGAGACCCTTTGATTCCTCTTGGAGGCCTTAAAGGAACCGAGCAGGGCAAATTCCTAATGTCCACTCCATACGTTCTTGTCGTTGCAGCTGTTATTACTATGTGTTTATTTATATAGTATACGAACATGGATGGGCTGCTCACCAACACGCATTAGCCAGCATGGTGAGTTTATTGGCTTTTTACCTCTGAGTTTAAGATCAAGAAACACCATGGTCTTTCTTCTCAGTGCCTGATAAGGCAGAATGAATGTTTTTAAATGATAAATATTTTTCCAATACATAGATACAATTATGACAGACAAAAATAAAGCATGGCCCTTATTCCCAGGAGGCTATAAAGTCACCAACCAAGGCAGTGGTTGGTGGCCGAAGGTGGAGGGTGCTAAGAATCCCCTGATTGCGGACCCAGGCTGCCATTTGATGACAACTTTTTATTTAGGTACTTACAACTGCAGATCACTTGCAAGTGAAGGAAGATTGCAAGAATTAGAAGAAGAGCTCTCTTATATTAAATGGGAGATTATTGGACTTTGTGAAGTTAGAAAAAAAGGTGAAGAGACAATTGATTTAAAAAGTGGACATATATTCTATTATAAAGGCACACATATTGGAAATACAAGTGGAGTAGGATTCATTATAAATAAAAAGTGGAAGAACAATATTGTGGAGATTGATGGTGTATCGGACAGAGTGGCAAGATTAGTTATACAACTTAATAGCAGATACCAAATGCAAATAATTCAGGTTTATGCCCCAACAAGTTCTCATAGTGATGAAGTAGTAGAAGATTTTTATATGGACGTACAAAAGGTTTTTGATCAGAGTAAACAACATTTTAAAATTGTTATGGGAGACTTTAATGCTAGAATTGGTAAACAAATGAAAGATGAAAGTGCTGTAGGTAATTTCGGTTATGATAATAGAAATGAGAGAGGACATAGACTTGTGGAGTTTGCAAAAAAAGAAAAACTTTATATTATGAATTCTTTTTTTGAGAAAAATGTTAAAAAAAAATGGACATGGAAGCATCCAAATGAAGGTACAGCAGAATTAGATTATATTTTGACTAACAGGAAATACATATTTCAAGATTGTAATGTTCTTAATAAATTTAACACAGGAAGTGATCATCGATTAGTAAGATGTAAGATACATGTTAATGCAAAACTAGAGAGACAAAAATTGTTAAGAAAAACAATATTTATAGTTGATATTCCTAATCTTCAGAAACATTCTAATGAATTTAAATTAGAACTTACAAATCGGTTTCAAGTATTAGTAGATTTTGAACATGATTCAGATTTGAATGAAATTAATATGAAAATAACATACACTTTTGAAACTGCAACAAACATAACTGGTAGAAAAAAAACAGCAATTGACCAATAAAAATTCTACTGTGACTAGAGAATTTATGAATTCTACTGAGACTAGAGAATTTATGAAGAAAAGAAGAAATATGAAGATATACAAAAATGATACATTAAAAAGAATTGAATATCTCGAATTTTGTAAAATGGTACGGAAAAGAATTGAAAATGACATAAGAAAGTATAACTGTGAACTAGCAAGAAAAGCTGTAGAAGAAAATAAAAGTCTTAAGAATGTAAAACAACATTTTGGTATTGGTAGAAAATTTATATCTGCAATAAGAAAAAAAGATGGAATTATTACTAAAAAGAGAGAGGACATCATGAAATTGGTAGAAAATTTTTATTGAGAATTATATAGTAATAAAGAACAAGTACCTCCTATATCTATTACATCTTCTGAATTGCCCAGAATTTTACATGAAGAAGTGAGAAATGCAATTAAATGTATAAAGAAAGGAAAGGCTCCAGGTAATGATGGAATTATAATTGATATATTAAAAGAAACAGGTGAAGAAACAGAATTTTTTTTAGAAAAGTTATATACCAAATGTCTAAATGATAAAGATGTACCAGATGATTGGAAGAATTTTAAAAAGGTGATAAAGAAGATATTAGAAATTACAGACCTATCAGCCTTTTATCAGTTTTATATAAAATTTTTACCAAGATAATTACAACTCGTCTACAGAGAACATTGGATTTCCACCAACCAAGAGAACAAGCTGGATTTAAAAGTGGTTTTAGTACAGTAGATCATATTCAGGTAATGAGAGAAGTTATAGAAAGGACAAATGAATATGAGTTGTCATTATATTTTGGATTTGTAGATTATGAAAAGGCATTTGATTATATAAACATTTCTTCAGTGATTAAAGCATTGGATCATCAAGGTATAGATCCAGGATATTGTCATATTTTAAAAAATATTTATAAAAATGCAACAGCAACAATTAGATTACATAATGACACTGGAAAAGTCAACATTGAGAAAGGTGTAAGACAAGGTGACTCCATATCTCCAAAACTTTTTACAGCAGTGCTGCAAGAAGTATTTTGTGGATTAAAATGAGAAACTAAAGAAGTGAAAGTAAATGGAGATTATTTAAGTCATTTAGATTTCGCAGATGATGTAGTTGTTTTTGCAAATAATGCTTCAGAGCTGCAGGAAATGTTGTAAGAGTTATCAGATGAAAGTAGGACTAAAGATAAATGTTAAAAAGACTAAAGTAATGTTTAATCGATTTGTTCAAAATATGAAAATAAAGATTGATTATGAATTAGAAAAAGTTAACAGTTACAAATACTTTGGTCAGATTATTAATACAGATGGAAACATAATGGAGGAAATTAATCATAGAATTAAACTTGGTTGGAGTGCTTTTGGTAGAAATAACTTGATACTAAAAAAAATATGCCTATGTGTTTGAATAGGAAGGTTTTTAACAAATGTGTTTTACCAGTTCTTACTTATGGATCTGAGACTTGGACACTCAATAGAAGAGCAATAAAGAGACTTCAGACCACTCAAAGAAGTATGGAGAGATGTATGTTGGGAGTAACAAGAGGAGATTGAAAATGCAATGTATGGGTAAGAGAACGAACAGGTGTTACTGACCTCATTGAAAAAATTAAAAGATTGAAGTGGAGTTGGGATGGACATATTGCTAGAAGAGATGATAATAGATGGACAATTGAAATCTTAAAGTGGATTCCAAGAGATTGTAAAAGACCCAGAATGAGACCATGTGTGAGATGGATGGATGAAATAAGAAAGTGTGCAGGGGTGATGTGGAGAAAAGAAGCTAAAAATCAGAGAAGATGGATTAAACTTGGAGAGACCTTCATCCTGCAGTGGATTGATAATGGTTGATAATGATGAATATTCATAATAAAGATGTATATCATGAGAAATGTCTTTTTTTAAATCTCCAAACACTTCGCTATTGGATTTTAAGTGATAAATATCAAATTTGAATTAACCTTTTGAATTAATATGTTTAAAGCCTCTGTATTGCTCTTATATTAAGTGTCCAAGTGGCAGATCCATAAGTAAAAACTGGCAAAACACATTTATTAAAAACCTTCCTTTTCAAACACATAGGCATATTTCCTTTTAGTATCAAGTTATTTCTACCAAAAGCACTCCAACCAAGTTTAATTCTATGACCAATTTACCCATTATGTTTTCATCTGTATTAATAATCTGACCAAGGTATTTGTAACTGTTAACTTTTTCTAATTCATCATAATCAATCTTTATTTTCATATTTTGAGAAAATCTATTAAACATTACTTTAGTCTTTTTAACATTTATCTTTAGTCATACTTTCCTACTTTCATCTGATAACTCCTGCAACATTTCCTGTAACTCTAAAGCATTATTTGCAAAAACAACTACACCATCTGCAAAATCTAAATGACTTAAATAATCTCCATTTACTTTCACTCCTTTAGCTTCCCATTTTAATCCACAAAATATTTCTTGCAGCACTGCTGTAAAAAGTTTTGGAGATATGGAGTCACCCTGTCTTACACCCTTGTCAATGTTGACTTTCCTACTATCATTATATAATCTAATAGTTGCTGTTGCATTTTTATAAATATTCTTTAAAATATGACAATATCCTGGATCTATACCTTGATGATCCAATGCTTTAATCACTGAAGAAATGTTTAAAGAATCAAATGCCTTTTCATAATCTACAAATCCTAAGCATAATGGCAACTCATATTCATTTGTTCTTTCTATAACTTCTCTCAATACCTGGATATGATCTACTGTACTAAAACCACTTTTAAATCCAGCTTGTTCTCTTGGTTGGTGGAAGTCCAGGGTTCTCTGTAGACAAGTTGTAATTATCTTAGTAAAAATTTTGTATAAAACTGATAAAAGACTAATAGATCTGTAATTTCTAATATCTTCTTTATCACCTTTTTAAATATTAATATTAATACTGCATTCTTCCAATCATCTGGTACATCTTTATCATTTAGACATTTGGAATATAACTTTGCTAAAAAAATTTCAATTTTTTTCACCTGCTTCTTTTAATATATCAATTATAATTCCATCATTACCTGGAGCCTTCTTTTTCTTCATAAATTTAATTGCATGTCTCACTTCCTCATTCAAAATTCTGAGCAAATTCAGGAGATATAATAGGTATAGGAGATATTTGTTCTTTATTACTATATAATTCTTGAAAAAAGTCTTCTACACATTTCATGATGTCATCTCTCTTTTTAGTAATAATGCCATCTTTTTTTCTTATTGCAGATATAAATTTCCTACCAATATCAAAATGTTGTTTTACACTCTTTAGACTTTTATTCTCTATTACAGATTTCCTTGCTAGTTCACAATTATACTTTTTTATATCATTTTCAACTCTTTTCCGCACCATTTTATAAAATTTGAGATATTCAATCCCTTTTAATGCATCATTTTTGTATATCTTCATATTCCTTCTTTTCTTCATAAATTCTCTAGTCTCAGTAGAAACTTTATTGGTCAATTGCTGCTTTTTTCTACCAGCTATCTTTGTTGCAGTTTGTAAAAGTGTATCAGTTATTTTCCTAATAATTTCATTCATATCTGAATCATGTTCAAAATCTACTAATACTTGAAACCGATTTGTAAGTTCTAATTTAAATTCATTAGAATGTTACTGAAGATTAGGAATATCAACTGTAAATATTGTTTTTCTTAATAATTTTTGTCTCTCTAGTTTTGCATTAACATGTATCTTACATCTTACTAATCGATGATCACTTCATGTGTTAAATTTATTAAGAATATTACAATCTTGAAATATGTATTTTCTGTTAGTCAAAATATAACCCAATTCTGCTGTACATTCATTTGGATGCTTCCATGTCCATTTCCTTTTAACATTTTTCTCAAAAAAAAAAAGAATTCATAGAAGTTTTTCTTTTTCTGCAAACCCCACAAGTCTATGTCCTCTCTCATTTCTATTACCATAACCAAAATTTCGTCTTTCATTTGTTTACCAATTCTAGCATTAAAGTCTCCCATAACAATTCTAGCATTAAAGTCTCCCATAACAATTTTAAAATGTTGTTTACTCTGATTAAAAGCCTTTTTGTACATCCATATAAAAATCTTCTACTACTTCATCACTATGAGAACTCGTTGGGGCATAAACCTGAATTATCTGCATTTGGTATCTGCTATTAAGTTGTAAAACTAATCTTGCCACCTATCCGATACACCATCAATCTCCACAATGTTATTCTTCCATTTTTTATTTATAATGAATTCTATTCCACTTGTATTTCCAATATTTGTGCCTTTATAGTAGAGTACATGTCCACTTTTTTAAATCAATTGTTTTTTCACCTTTTTTTCTAACTTCACAAAGTCCAATAATGTCCCATTTAATATAAGATAGTTCTTCTTCTAACTCTTGCAATCTTCCTTCACTTGAAAGTGATCTGCAGTTATAAGTACCTAAATAAAAAGTCGTCATCAAATGGCAGCCTGGGTCCACAATCAGGGGATTCTTAGCACCCTCTGCCTTTGGCCACCACCTGCTTCCTTGGTTGGTGACTTTACAGCCTCCTGGGAATAAGGGCCATGATTTATTTTTGTCTGTCATGATTGTATATATTAAAAAAAATGTTCTTAAACTCAGAGGTAAAAAGCCAATAAACTCACCACACTGGCTAATGTGTGTTGGTGACAACAGCTGCAATGACAAGAATGTATGGAGTGAACATTAGGAATTTGCTCTGTTCAGTTCCTTTAAGATCTCCAAGAGGAATCAAAGCGTCTCCTTTCAGTTAATAGAAAACTCCTTTCAGAGCAATACAGAGACTTTGGGAGTAACAAGAAGAGATTGAAAACTCAATGTATGGGTAAGAGAACAAACAGGTGTTACTGATCTCCTTGAAAAAATTAAAAGACTGGAGATAGGCTGGACATATCGCTAGAAGAGATGATAATAGATGGACAATTGAAATTTTAAACCAGATGCCAAGAGATTGTAAAAGATCTAGAAAGAGACCATGTGTGAGATGGTTGGATGAAATAAGAAAGTGTGTAGGCATGATGTGGAGAAAAGCTAAAGATTGGAAAAGATGGATTGAACTTGGAAAGACTTTCATCCTACAGTGGATTGATAAAATGGTTGATGATGATGATTAATATGTTGTTTTTATTTTATTTGTATTTATGGTTTGTATGAAACACTTGTGATCTGTAAGAACATTTTTTATATAACTAAATTTGTATTTGTACAGTTATTTGCTATATTTATCACTTGATATTTTTAGTAGTCATCTATGTCTATACTAGATATGTAAAAAATCCCATTGTGCCTATCACATGATTACCTATTTTTTACACATTACAAAATAGACTGTCAAACATTTATCAACCATATTATATTTTATTCAAAAATGATGTAAATTATATTAAATTTGTAGATTGTGGTTTATTGTTTTGCATGTCTTGAATTTATCATATCCTAGAAATTTATATCAGATCATATATCTTTCATAGAAAGAACTAGGACTTGCCATTGGTAAAATAAAGCATGCCTTGCTTTTTTGTTTAACTGGGTAGTATTTGATATCTCCTTGATATCTGTGACACCAGAATTCATAAAATTCTGACATCAAACATGTGTCTTTATGCTAATAAATGAACTTGTACTTTCCAGATAGGTAACTCTCCCCAGATTAGATCAGCAACTGGCAAAACTCTCCATACAGTAGTGCCCCTCAGTGCAAACTAGAGTAATCAACGGATGCCAGAAGGCTTGTGCATAAAATCCCTATCTAGTGCCTACTCATCCACAAGCCTTCTGGCATCCATTGATTACTCTGGCTTGCATTGAGTGGCACTACTGTGTGGAGAGTTTTAAGAGCAAGCATAAGAAATGGTGATTACATGATGTTTAGTGGTTCAACTATCTACTTTGTTATATAGGTTGAATACTGATTGATGACATGTTATCAGTGAGACTCTAAGATTAGAGAAGTGATATGAAAAATCTTTCTATTTGATATGGACATATAATCTTTGAATACAGCTTATATTCAAACACTACAAAAGGGCAAAATGAAATAATATTTTCTCTTTATCGGTATAAATAAAGATCATATTAATTTTATTGATTACACTACCTTATTGTCTAAATACTTGGAATGAGTTTAGTAAACAAGGCAAAACTCTCCATACAGTAGTGCCACCCTGTGCCAACCAGAGTAATCAATGGATGCCAGAAGTCTGGTTGGCACAGGGTGGCGCTACTGTATGGAGAGTTTTGCCTTGTTTATTGATAATTATGTGCTAGTATAAGAGATAGTGATCATGTGATGTTTAATGAGTTTAGTACAATTTGTATGGAATTTTTATTACTACTAATTTAAAAATACCTAAATATGAACTGAGATGATGGAAAATACTAATAAAATAAGTGGGTTTAGTTTTCATATTTGAGGGTAAAAATGTCTTCGCCATTGAAAATTTATAAAACTAGGACTCATTATTTTGTAAATATATTTCTGAAGTGGTGTCTTATCCTTGGGACTACTTAATTGTCTAGGTTAGGTTTGATAGTAGAGAATGAATTCATTGTACTCATTAAAGGATAATGCATTTTTGTGCATAATCACCCTGCAGATCTTATTAGATAATTTGATTATATATTATTCTAATTGGGAATTTATTTTCAAGATATATGTTATCAAAAAATCAAGCTGCTTATTTATAAAGAAAATTCTGTTTATATTAAGTAAAAAAGCTAGTGTATCTTGTAAATTATTCTTATGAGAACCTTGACATTGTAAGATGCCAAATGTTTATAGGTTCTGTTAATATCGACAACTGGACTTGGATAAAGTGGAATGAAGGGAAGTTATCAGTTTTTTGATATTATTTAATAGACTGATATCATCTAATAAAATTTTTAGGTCAAGAAAAAATCTTTTATCTGCCATGAAAAAAATAAAAAATAATAATTACTAAATAAAATATCCACTTTTTTTTGCATTAAATGGAGAGTAATGAAACTTTAAAGGTAAACTATTTTGTTTTAGTTGAAGTTATTGCAAAAAATATTTGAGTTTGTTTATCTGTAGAACTTTGTTTGATTGGTGAATTATGCAGAACTTTTTCCTATTGTCCTCAATATATAATTTTTTATTTGCACCACAGTTCTTTGATAGTATGGACACTTCTGAAGAAGATACTACCACTTTTGTCCATTTAAGATTTGTTTATTAACTTGTATCTTTTCCTAGTTTTATATTTACAGATGAAATCATCTTAAAGTGATGACAACTTGTGAAGTATGTTTTTATTTTTGCTATTTGTGACTTTCATTTCTGTTTTCTTGAATATGCTTACATATTTATGGACCTGTGATATACTTTCATTTCTGTTTTCTTGAATATGCTTACATATTTATGGACCTGTGATATACTTTCATTTCTGTTTTCTTGAATATGCTTACATATTTATGGACCTGTGATATACTTTCATTTCTGTTTTCTTGAATATGCTTACATATTTATGGACCTGTGATATACTTTCATTTCTGTTTTCTTGAATATGCTTACATATTTATGAACCTGTGATATACTTTCATTTCTGTTTTCTTGAATATGCTTACATATTTATGGACCTGTGATATACTTTCATTTCTGTTTTCTTGAATATGCTTACATATTTATGGACCTGTGATATACTTTCATTTCTGTTTTCTTGAATATGCTTACATATTTATGGACCTGTGATATCCTTTCATTTCTGTTTTCTTGAATATGCTTACATATTTATGGACCTGTGATATACTTTCATTTCTGTTTTCTTGAATATGCTTACATATTTATGGACCTGTGATATACTTTCATTTCTGTTTTCTTGAATATGCTTACATATTTATGGACCTGTGATATACTTTCATTTCTGTTTTCTTGAATATGCTTACATATTTATGGACCTGTGATATATTTTCATTTCTGTTTTCTTGAATATGCTTACATATTTATGGACCTGTGATATACTTTCATTTCTGTTTTCTTGAATATGCTTACATATTTATGGACCTGTGATATACTTTCATTTCTGTTTTCTTGAATATGCTTACATATTTATGGACCTGTGATATACTTTCATTTCTGTTTTCTTGAATATGCTTACATATTTATGGACCTGTGATATACTTTCATTTCTGTTTTCTTGAATATGCTTACATATTTATGGACCTGTGATATACTTTCATTTCTGTTTTCTTGAATATGCTTACATATTTATGGACCTGTGATATACTTTCATTTCTGTTTTCTTGAATATGCTTACATATTTATGGACCTGTGATATACTTTCATTTCTGTTTTCTTGAATATGCTTACATATTTATGGACCTGTGATATATTTTCATTTCTGTTTTCTTGAATATGCTTACATATTTATGGACCTGTGATATACTTTCATTTCTGTTTTCTTGAATATGCTTACATATTTATGGACCTGTGATATACTTTCATTTCTGTTTTCTTGAATATGCTTACATATTTATGGACCTGTGATATACTTTCATTTCTGTTTTCTTGAATATGCTTACATATTTATGGACCTGTGATATACTTTCATTTCTGTTTTCTTGAATATGCTTACATATTTATGGACCTGTGATATACTTTCATTTCTGTTTTCTTGAATATGCTTACATATTTATGGACCTGTGATATACAGTGATAATCATAAATATTACATGTGTTGAGTTTATTAATATGCTTTTTTTAATTATTTTCTTCTTGTTTTTTGATTAATTGAATTCTTTTTTTTTGTAGTTATGGTTTAATTTCTCACTTATACACAATGATTTCATAAAGTATATAGATTGTAACTGCTTCACTAAATGGTTTAGTTTCTGAAAGATCAGTAGAACTTAGCAATAATACTTTTTTTTTTTTACTAGTTGAGGACAATCAATTTCATTTTGCCATTGTAATAGCATATTATTTAATTTTTTATTACTGATAATTCATAAAATCATCTTCTTGTCTAATGTCTTCAATATTATTGTATTTACGTGGACTAGAACCAAATAACCTTTCACTATCGCTGGCGGCCATGACAGTTTTTTTTATTAATTGCAAGTATGTGGCCAAGTTGATAAAAAATATATTGCTTGATATTTTTTGATTTTATATCCTAATTGTTGAAATATTCTTCTGGATATTGCGGAACTTGTCTAATAAATGCTATTTTATTCATAGTTTTTTAAAATTAAGTTTTATTACAAAAACAAAGTTGTTTTATTAATCACTTTCTAACCATGCTTAATAGTGAATCTCTCTGCTCCGATTACGATTATCATACTTTTAAACCAAATATCAAACTCATAGGGATGTGGATTATATACCCATAGATAATGAAGTTGGAAATATAATAAAGTTGTTTTTTTTACATTTAAGAATGATTAGTTCTGCTTTTGTTCACTCATCATTGATCAATAGATGAGCATCAGATTGTTTTTAGATGGTAATAAGATTATATAACTTTCAAGAAGCCAATAATTTCAAATACATGCTTCACAACAGCAATATGTGTGTACTCTCTTATAGTAAGTGACAGACTTGATTTGGGTCAGAGTGACAAGATTGTCGCTGACTTGATTTCCCCAGATTAAAACTGATGTATGTTTAGATTTTAGAATTTTTTTAGATTTTAGAATTTTTTTTTGATAAAACTGTTATATGATTAAATTCTGCACTCAAAATTATAACATTATAATTATCAGAAAAATTATCAGAAATATATTTAGTATTATAACAGACTACAATATCAATCAGAAAATTTATTTATAATTTGTTAACTATCCATTGTTAACATATCATTATTATTTTCTTGATTTATGCTATTACATATTAGAGATGTCTGCCTATTCCTTGTATATGTATTTAATGGATTATGTCCTGTACATGAGGGGTCAGATTGACCTTAGGTCAACATGGGTGTGACAATAATCTCGGCCTCAGGGTGGCCTTTGAGCGTTCCATCATCAGATTTTCAATTGGATGGACAGTTGAAGTGTGGAGTAGATTGAAGCCTGTCCATTAAAGTAGGAGAATTTGCTATCTTAATATATATCTGAGGACTTGTAGCATATATGTGTAGAGATGGTAATCTGGACCAACTGATGATTGCTGGTTTACCATGAAATACGTATATTGGTGATTATTTATCTTTTTGACATATGTGTGTTCGTATCAGTGTTATGAGATAGTGTGGACAGTGGTGGGTCATGTGAAAGTCTGTGCTCATACCCTGTCTATGACATTTCAGTTTGTAACATTTTTTAAAATGAAAATAATCCTTTTATTTAGAACAATAATCTCACTAACTATTTAAAAATCTAATTAAACTAATAAATATCACACGATCATCATTCTCTATGCTTACACAAGCTATTTAAATAGAGGCAAAAATTTTCCATGCAATAGTGCCACCCATTGCAAACCAGAATAAACAATGGATGCAAGAAGAATTGGGTATAAAATCCCCATTTAGTGCCTACTCATCCAATATCCCCAGACTAGTGAGGAAACTAGTCTGAAGATGTTGGATGAGTGGGCACTAGATGGGGATTTTATGCACAAGCCTTCTGGCATCCATTGATTACTCTGTCTGGCACAGGGTGGCACTACTGTATGGAGAGTTTTGCCTTTGTTAGTAACAGTTATGTGCTAGCCTAAGAGATGGTGATCATGTGATGTTTAGCAGAATAAAAGCACATATTAACTACTCAATTTCATTATTAAATCAAACCTTTGGAGAATGTTATTCGGCTGAATGTAAGACAAAATCATCAAATTCATATAATCTCTAGATGATAACTGACTTAAAGATGGTTGAACCATAGCCATAGCATTTATCTATTTTTTTTAAAAAAAAATCATTTAATTAAATTATGTATGTGTAAATAAATATATGTATACACAATTTTTATTTTAAAGAGAGATACTTAAACATTCTGAATAGAATGGATTTTGTAAATCTAATGTTTATTAGAAACATGTCAGGCAATACGTTTAAAATAGATAATAAAAATTAAAATAGATTAACATGAAAAGAGATTTTTAAATGATTGTAATAAAGTTGTGAATACTTTAAAACAATCTGTACTATAAAATATTAGTAAGCATGAAGTGCATTCTCAATATCTTTTATGTCCTTTTCACAATTGTACTCAAGTGCTAACATAGATGTTATAAGTAATAGATATTATTTTAGTGCCTGTATTTGATATTTTATGATTTAATAGATTCTTTAATTGTTATTTTTCAGCAATATATATATATAATCATTAAAAACCAGTCAATACTTAAACAATCCAAATATCAATAACAATCAATAATTTCTGTTATCAAAGCAACCTCCTTTTAACGACAAGATTGGCATCCCACCCTTATTAAATGTTCTAATATATTTATACAGACACTAAAGATTGCAACTTGACCCAGAGACTGAAATATTAATACAAAGAAGTTAAATAAACTTCTTTCAACAGGTGAATAAAACCTATTCTGAATGCAGACTAATAAATAGTCAATTAAAACATTACAAACTGCAATTATAAATTTCAAATTGCACCCAAAGTATTACTTAAATAATAAGTGTAATAATACTCAATGCTAAATATATAAATAAATAAATATATATTTACTAAAGATAATAAAGTCATTATTATTATTATTATTATTATTATTATTATTATTATTATTATTATTATTATTATTATTATTATTATTATTATTATTATTATTATTATTATTATTATTATTATTATTATTATTATTATTATTATTATTATTATTATTATTATTATTATTATTATTATTATTATTATTATTATTATTATTATTATTATTATTATTATTATTATTATTGTTGTTGTTGTTATTATTATTATTATTATTATTATTGTTGTTGTTGTTGTTGTTGTTGCTGTTGTTGTTAAGGAAAGTTGCCTTCATTACAGGTTGAGATTGTGTAATTAAAAATTTTAAATATATAAAAATGATTAAAGATGTAATATTCAATATAATTTATATAAGGATTGCAATTTAAAACAACCCACCTATTTTAAACTTATGTTTGTTTATTTTTTGAAATGAAAATTAAAAATGTTAAAAAATTAAATATACTTCATTCACTTCTTTGATAAATAAATTTATTATTAAATAAATATTTATTCATTAAGGAATATAAATAAATAAAGGGTTCTTTTTGCATTTGATTAGAACACTAAATATTTATAACCTGGTTATTTTCATAAAGCATAATGTTTTATGACAATAAAATTATGTAAAATGTAAAATAGTAATACTTATTTTCTAATAATCAAGATCAGAAAAATTAGTTTCTAGAAAATAAAAGTCTAAGTCCTAAATCAAATGAGTTTTGAAGTATTGACTATAAAACAAATACATATATAGTTTTTAATTTGATTGATAAATCAGGTGATTAGAAGATATAACAAACAAAAAAGATAAAACAAAGAGTATTCAAGAGTTAGACATATCTTTATTTTGAATAATTGCAATCTATCAAATTTGGATAAAAATAAATTCTTCACTTACAAAAATATTTTGAAAATATTAATAACAAAAGTTCTTACATAAAAAATAATTAATGTCTGTTATAGCTATTTAAATTGTACTAAATGTGCTTAAAAATTCTGATTTGCATAGAAGTATTTTAAAAAGTGATTTAAAGAGAATGTATTATGAAAATATAGCTAATTAAAATAAATACATTTCTGCCATTATTTAAACTTGAAAGATTATAATTTTAATGATCGTTTTAAGAAAATCATTTTTTTAATAATAAACTTTATTTATAAATAATGGAACTATTTATTTATAAATAAATCAATCTGTGGTACAAATAATTTGTAATGGTAAAGGTAAATTATACATTCACTAACTGTATAAATATGCTTTCTATATCAGTAAGGAAGGCAAATTATGTTAAAGCTGTGTGAGATTTAATGCCAGTGTGATGGATTTGATAGCAAATTGTTTTTCTGTTCAAACTCAATCTCATAAATGACTATTTGATTATGAATGTATATTTTTAATCAAAAATTGGTGGTCGAGAGGTCAGCGCGACTGCCTTGCACTAGCAGGCAGTTGCCCGGGTTGCGGGTTCATGTCCTGGCCGATGCTATGACACTTAAAAAAAAATCAAAGCTCATTTACTTGGTTTCTTAACACAGGCAAAACTACCTATACAGTAGTATTACTCAGTGCCAGCCAGAGTAATAACAGTTATGTGCAAGCATGGGAAATGGTGATCATGTGATGTACTTGGCTTCTTCTGACAAAACATCTGAATCATTATTTGTTAAATTGGTTACATCATTTGCAAATTCTAAATGTTAATTAATCCTCATTTCATTTTATTTTTATATCTTATAATTCACAAAATATTCAGTAAAATTGATGCAAAAAGTATATGTTTTTGTCAAAATTAATCTTTTCTGTGTTACTAATAATGGTTGCCAGATTTTGTGAAATATTCTTAAAAATTTCTCAATAACCTGTATATTTGAATTGGTGGTTGAAAAAGGAATCACTCTTTTTCATCTAAAAGTTAAATTATTCACAATCTTATCAATTTTTTTGTGTGCTTTAATCTTTAGAGAAATGCTTATAGAATCACTTATCATTCGTAATATTAACTCATAGTCACTGGGTCTTTCTACGTGATCAATTAAAGTATAACCAATTCTTTTAGATGACTTCAATTCTAATGATTTTAGTAAATATATACAATGAATGAATATTTAAAATCCTTTCTTTTTATCTTTCTTAAATATTGATATTATTATTGCATTCTTTCAGTCCTCTTATTTTCTTATCTTTTAGATATTTGGTATATAAATTCATTTATATTTAGTTACTTCTTCAGCTGCTTCTTTTAAAATATCTATAATGATTTCATAATTTTCTAAGTATTTTTTCTTTATAGATTTAATTGCATATATTACTTCTTTGATTAAAATATATATTCCAAGTAGTTGTTGTAATTATATGAGCTGTTTAATTTTTAGTTTTTATTACTTTATTAATTTTTTTTATATAAGTTTTAATGCCATTTATGATGACATCTCTATTTTTAATGATTGCATATTTTTTCCTTCTTATTTCTGAATTAACTTTTCTTCTATTATCAAGATATTATTTATATCTTAGCAAATATAGCCTTCCCTTGCCATTTCACTGCTATATATATATTTTAACATTTTCTAAAATTCCAGATATAAGAACAAAATCTCCAAGAGTCTCTCATAAATAAACAATGATGTAAAAAGGAAATATTCATCAGATTTATCAATTTCCGATTGATGAGACAGTGAATTTTTGTTTTATCACTACCTAAAGATAGCTAGATATCCATTTCCCAACCATTATTGGATAGTTAATAGATTGGTTATAAGTCAGTTACTTGAGAGAAAATTTCTAAGCTTCTTAAAAACAATTCACTTGGCTTGAATTTGAACCTCAGATCATATGCTATGTATGTGGATATATTATCTCCATATCATGGGCCTTATAAATAATTTTAAAAAGTGCACTTTTTAAGATTTGCCTCAGGCAACAAATTTGATTGGTATATTAAGATTTTGGTCTTAGAGATAACTAGTAAATTTATCCTGCTAGAGCATACATATTTGTTTGCAACTGTGCATATTCATTTATTGTAGGGTTTATCAACCTTTTTTTTTTTTTATCTACCACACATATTTGTACTCTTGTTAACAATATAATTTTCCTACCTCCAATCAATGCTGAAATAATTTAATTTAGTGCTTATGGAAATAATTACACAAAAAAGATTTATAATAATAAATTGATAGATATATAACAACACAAAGTGATAAACAAACTGAAATCAATATGAAAGAATAAACTGCATTTCATTTATGTTAAACTTGAAAATATTAATTTATTTAAAACACAAAGAGAAATTAATGATATCCTTGAGGCTGATGCTGTGAAACTGAATACTTGATGTCTGGTTCAGTTGTTATTAGGAATAATCAAAGATCTCCTTTATCAGTGATATTTAGATGGTTTATTTCTTTGTTCATAATACAGTTAACAGCTTTAAAATCTGACTCGATAAGGTATAAGGTAAGAAAAGGTATCAATAATTTGAAGATTTTTTTCTCCCACTAATTTAGATATAATGGAGATATTTTTTATTTTGCCAGAGCTTCTGGGAATCCACCAGCATCAAAAGTGTTTTTGCTCTTTTCATCATATTCGAATTTTAATAATTCTTTATGCAAAATAATATAAACTTCAATAAAATTTGTGGTAAAGGAATCTGTTATCTTACTGTGAATTTTAAGGTTCAAAATATCTTGAAATTGTTTTTCCATAACTTAAGTTTATAGAGATGGCTGGTAAACTTTTAATGTTATCCAGAGATACATCGTCTTTTACAGAGGACAATTTGGGAAGTTGATACGATTTTCTCTGTAATAGATTGTGATGGAAAAGATTAAGTTTTTAATAAATAATGACGTACTGTTTTTGTATCAGATAAAAGTTACATTGGTTCCTTGAAGCTGCAAATTAATTTCATTGAATCTTTTGAAAATTTTCACCAAATAAAAATCATCATTTTTATTGCTTTTAATTGTTGAGAGAGATCTTCATTATTATTCTCAAAGAACTGCATTATGCTGTTATACAAATTGGGACAGACTTGGACCTTTTGAGAGCCATTGAACTTCGGAGTGTGAAAATAATCAAACAAATGACTCATCATTATCCTAGCAAAACTGATGAAACATTCTATCATCTTCGGCATTTGATTTGATCTTATTTACAGTTTTAATTACTGCATTTAAAAATGAATGCAGACTTGCACTTAAATGTTTTTCTACAAAATGTTGTTTATTTACCATGCAATGAATATATTAAAACAGTGTGTATTTCTTCTCTCAAGTATTAGTAGATTTTGAACATGATTCAGATTTGAATGAAATTAATATGAAAATAACTGATACACTTTTAAAAATTGCAACAAAGATAGCTGGTAGAAAAAAGCAGCAATTGACCAATAAAATTTCTACTGAGACTAGAGAATTTATGAAAAAAAGAAGGAATATGAAAATATACAAAAATGATGCATTAAAAAGGATTGAATATCTCAAATTTTGTAAAATAGTGCAGAAAAGAGTTGAAAATGATATAAGAAAGTATAACTGTGAATTAGCAAGGAAAGCTGTAGAAGAGAATAAAAGTCTCAAGACTGGTAGGAAATTTATATCTGCAATAAGAAAAAAAGGTGAAATTACTACTAAAAAGAGAGCTGATGTCATTAAATGGGTAGAAGACTTCTATCAAGAATTACATAGTAATAAACAACAAGTACATCCTATATCTATTATGTCTTCCAAATTGCCCAGAATTTTAAAAGAAGTGAGACATGCAATTAAATATATGAAGAAAGAAAAGGCTCCAAGTAATGATGGAATTATATTAAAAGAAGCAGGTGAAGAAATTGAATTTTTTTAGCAAAGTTATATACCAAATGTCTAAATGATAAAGATGTACCAGATGATTGGAAGAATGCAATATTAATATTTAAAAAAGGTGATAAAGAAGATAATTGAAATTCCAGACATATCAGCCTTTTGTTAGTTTATACAAAATTTTTACCAAGATAATTACAACTCGTCAACAGAGAACATTGGATTTCCACCAACCAAGAGAACAAGCTGGATTTAAAAGTGGTTTTAGTACTGTAGATCATATCCAGGTATTGAGAGAAGTTATAGAAAGGACAAATGAATATGAGTTGCCATTATGCTTTGGATTTTTAGATTATGAAAAGGCATTTGATTCTATAAACATTTCTTCGTTGATTAAAGCATTGGATCATCAAAGTATAGATTCAGGATATTGTCATATTTTAAAGAATATTTATAAAAATGCAACAGCAGCAATTAGATTACATAATGATACTAGGAAAGTCAACATTGAGAAGGGTGTAAGACAGGGTGACTCCATATCTCCAAAACTTTTTACAGCAGTGCTGCAAGAAGTATTTTGTGGATTAAAATGAGAAGCTAAAAAAGTGAAAGTAAATGGAGATTATTTAAATCATTTAGATTTTGCAGATGATATAAATGTTTTTGCAAATAATGCTTTAGAGCTGCAGGAAATGTTGCCAGAGTTATCAGATGAAAGTAGGAAAGTAGGACTAAAGATAAATGTTAACAAGACTAAAGTAATGTTCAATGGATTTTCTCAAAATATGAAAATACAGATTGATTACAATGAGTTAGAAGAAGTTAATAGCTACAAATACCTTGATCAGATTATTAATACAGATGGAAAAATAATGAATGAAATTAATCATAGAATTAAACTTAGTTAAAATGCTTTTGGTAGAAATTACTTGATTCTAAAAGGGAATATGCCTATGTGTTTGAAAAGAAAGGTTTTTAATAAATGTGTTTTACCAGTTCTTACTTATGGATCTGAGACTTGAACACTTAATAGAAGAGCAATACAGAGACTTCAGATCACCCAAAGAAGTATGGAGAGATGCATATTATGAGTAACGAGAAGAGATCAAAATGCAATATATGGGTAATAGAACAAACAGAAGTTTACTGACCTCATAGAAAAATTAAAAGACTGAAGTAGAATTGGGCTGGACATATTGCTAGAAGAGATGATAATAGATGGACAATTGAAATATTAAACTGGATTCCAAGAGATTTTCAAAGACCCAGAAAGAGACCACATGTGAGATGGATGGGTGAAATAAGAAAGTGTGCAGGGGTGATTGGAGAAGATGGATTGAACTTGGAGAGACCTTCATCCTGCAGTGGATTGTTAATAGTTGTTGATGATGATTTCTTCTTTCAAATAAACAACAAATTCATAATAGCAACCTACCATTGATGGTGATCCAAAAATAGCTCATGCAAGTCTGTTGGTTAAAGATATATTGCTTTTTTTCTTTCAAAATATGTTTTTACAATTGAAATATCTATGATACGATTTTCTGTAAATAGCATTTCTTCCTACGAGTATTCAATTATCATCAATGGTAGACTCGTCCAATTGCATTGAACATTTATTATTTTGAAGAATAGATATTAGTAGATTTTCAACATTGCCTGCCATTTCATTAATGTGTGCACTAAGAGGCATGCATTATACAGTTGATATGAATTCAAATAAATTAAAAAATAACAAACACAATTTTCTATTTTAAAAATAGCCCATTAATTTCAATATATATATACAACAAACCTGTGTGTAGTTTGTTGTATATATATTAATATAAATTCCTTGATACAGGGAATTATCAATATTTTCACGTATATTAGGCCTTTGCAGTTTTTACAATCAGTTTTGATATTTGATAATTTATAGTTAATACATTTTCATTATTCTCATTTAAAATGAGGATACAATTGTTCAATGCTTAATTTTTTATAGATCTCTTGAAAATATTCTATTGGTTTGTCTTTTTCTTGAGGAATGTTTTGTTACAAGAAGCTCAGTTTCATTTGATAACATTTTGTGACACAATAATCACATTGAAAGCTGTTTACTTGATACAGATTCGATGAAACCCATTTTCAAGTATTCTGGTAAATAGCCATGAATGTATTTCTTTGTTTTAAAACATGGATTAAAATTCTTTAAAATAATTTTTAATTGTTTACAAATGGCTTAAGATCACACTCACTTAACAAACCTCAAGTACTCATGGACCACCATAGATAAAGAGATAGATCACATGGTTGTTACAAGTTGTTTGACTATTGTTACAAATCATACCTATAGAGCCACAAAGCTCATTGGTTGTTTTCTTGTATTGCTGACTAAAAGCATAATTGCAAATATATGAATGTCAGTATCGGGCAATTGGAACCTTTATAGGTATATATCAAGTTAGCATATTTCATGAGAAGTAGGAGCAATTCTATCCAAAAATTTAAACACCTGTTGCACATTTATAGTAATCTATGGTTTTTCTTTTAACATCTAGCAAATACTCACTGCCCATCTGAAAGCTTTAAATGCCCATTCTGGGCAGCAGGGACTACATTTGCGACTCTGGGTCTATTGGGTGAAATGTCATTTAGCAACAAAATTAGAAACGTTAATAGTATGTGGCTTGGACATTCGATATATTTTTTGTCTTCACAAAAGAATCAAAGTATTTTAATTCAGTCAATAAGAAATATGAAGTTCTTTCGGTTACTCCACTTTTCTTAAAGCTATTGGAATCATGAAACGATGACCCACACACACATATATAAGGTTTTTAATTTTTAAAATGAGTTAAGTATTATAGCATATATACATATATCTTGCTGTGAGATTGTAAGTATATTTATATTTAAGTAAAGTCACTATTGTAATGCACCTAACTATTCATAAAATATTTTTATAAACAGTCAACTAATATTAAATAAATGTAATTCTATAACTTTATTTTTATTTTGATGTGAAAGCTGCCATGTGGTCTGTTTTTTTTTTATTATATTACTGATTAGTAAATACTACGTTATTTTATACTATAGTATCAAAGATAAATCGGTCTATTTTTATTTATTTGATTTGCTCTTTCCATTTACATTTAATGCATTTTTGTTTTAAAGGAAAAATTCAACTATTACTCAGTCACTTAACATCAGTCAGCAGAAAACTACTAAAAAGTTTTCTGACATTTTTTTTTTCTGTTTTTAAGCTGAAGTTAAA
Source organism: Epiperipatus broadwayi (assembly GCA_028023455.1). Taxonomy (NCBI): domain Eukaryota; kingdom Metazoa; phylum Onychophora; class Udeonychophora; order Euonychophora; family Peripatidae; genus Epiperipatus; species Epiperipatus broadwayi. Next base: position 81,889 of record JAQFVV010013316.1, read on the forward strand.
ACTATTTTGGTTTCCTTTTCTAATGATTTCTGGTTACATAAATGCCAAACTGAACTAAAATGCCGAATTATCTTTAAAAACAACAACAACAACAACCGAAAAAAGATCACGTGATCGGATTGGCTGTTGTGTGTGTATATATATATTACGTTACCATTATTGTTATAAGCAAATTGTTTTATAATGCATGTATTTAGATCTAATCTCTGTCATAAATTGAATAGAAAAGACACATTAAATAAATAACATAGATTTAATGACGAAATTCATGAACATACGAAACTATAGTATATTTTCAATCATATCCGCCTTTTGCTAATTATACCTTTCTAATGTTATACAGTATTATGTCATTTAACAGTGATTTATTCTATTTGGAATGTACTTAAATTATGATGAAACGTATTTTCTTTCTGGATAATACTTGAACTTAAACTTAGAAAGCATTTATAAATATTCTACATTAGTTAATATTATACCTAGATAACTAAAGATTTTAAAATATACAAGCTGGAGGCCAAAATTTTAACAAAGCTCTCATATTAATTGTTTAATATTTTTCAAATCTTGTAATGTACAATTCGAGAACATGGAAATCTTTGCTAAATAAACCTGCACACAGTTAACTTTCTATTTATGTATTTAATGTATGGATTTATTTATATACTGCTTAACTAGAAATAAAATGTCGTAATGAACTTGTAGAAACTCCATCCTGGAAATAAATTGACTAATGGCTTTTTGAAGTCCTTCATTCTGACGCTGAATACATGGTTCATGGTTTTACAAATTCATTTAGATTAAAGATTACAAACTCCATTTATAAAACAGATGATAACGATGCTCGTGGGTTGTTCTAAATCTTTTGATAAGACTCCAAATGTATCTAGGAATATCGAATTCACCACACTTTATTGTTGTATTTGCAAAAAAAAAAAAAAGATTCCTGATCGAACATCCAAAAAGGGATGCTCATTTAAGGTGCGTCTTATGTGATGAAGCTGTGTCTTGAGTTATTGGCAAGTCTGATCTGCTTAAGTTTTTTATATATATTTTTGGGAGGCAATTTTTTACTTCTGACATTTGGCAAAGAAATACAAAAGAACAGAAAGTTACTGGAAAGAAATAGATTTGGATTGTAATATTTCTCATGGAAATAATCGAGTATCCAGAAATTTAATGTTGGGATTTTTTCCTCCAAATATGAATACAAGTAGTGTCAGTCAGCTTTTGACTAATATATAATGCTGGTATATGTACAATAACTTAGTATAGATCCCAACAGTAATGAATTTGGTTCTGAGTCTTTGAGTGAATGCTTCAAGCCATGGTTAATGCACACATTTATAATTTATTCACATATCTGCTATGCAATTTAATTTTTAAAAAGACAGTAACAAAAATAATCAACAAAAATAGAATAGTAGTTATGAAAAAGACAGTAATAAATTAAGAGAGAGAGAGAGAGAGATAGCAATCACATGACTAGGTGAATGCTTACTGCATGTGCAAATGCACTAACATAAGCAAAAGCTTTACATCATTACAATAAATATATATGCAACATGTATGCAAAGCTATATATGTGACCATTAAAAAAAAGTATATTATAATATGTTTTTTTACTATCTTCAAATTTCTGAATCTGCATCTTGATTTGGAACTAAATTCCACAAATATGAAGTGTTTACTATCATAACAGGATGGATGGGGGGTTAAGGTGGGATAATACCAAATCATCATCAACCCCAGTTAAATTAAATTTAAAATTTACAAAAGCATAATATTTAAAGTAAGATATTAAAGTAATGTTTATTATCACAAATATATAAGCATGAGATAGATTAAAGAAAAATATAGAAGAAATGTTATGTATTCAAGAGAGAATGAGATCCTATTCAAGAGATCAATGAGATCTCTGAAAGATCATTGAGAGATCAGTCAGATACTCTTTAGAGCAACTAAAAATATAATTAATTATACATCAACCAGCATTATAACAAAAGTAAGTATGAGTAATACTCCAAGTAATTTTAATATAAGTACTCATCAGTAATAACCATTCATCATCATGAACAATCAAAATACATCAATACAATAAATCAACAGTAAATCTGGTGACTGGATTGGAAATGGGTCTTCTGTAGACTAGGCTAACTATCAAGCCATTGCCAACTTGGGCAATTATTAAAACTAATAATTTGGAGGCACAAACTAAGTACTCATCCATCAGAATATATAATAATAAAAACAATAATACAGATACATTAAAACATGCTGATCATCATAAATGCTCTGGCCACTTAGTAGCATTAATGTACTGGCCAACTATAAACTTAATTTCTAATTAGACTAAACTAAAGAGTATTCTCTTTTGCACCAACCAGGATGATGATTGATCATCTCTGGATGTCCAAAAGCACTAATATATCCCTATTTAATATATCAGCTGTTATACACAAATCTAGCTCAGAAGCACACAAGCTCTATATCTGTTATACTGACCAAGAGAATGATGGAATATGATTTTTAATAATCAAATTGAAGTTTATTAACAACAATAAATAAAATTAAGGTCTCTAGAATTAAGCTTCAATTATCAATTAGGTCTTCTGATTTTAATTAACATATAATAAAAAAAATTATCACATTGTGATTTACATTGGGTATTATACAAATTCAAGTTACTATTATGGTTTACATATATATTCCATTAGATTTACTTAAAACCCATTCAACATAGGCATGTTGCTTGATATAAAATGAATATGATTGACAATAATAATAAAAATGATTAAGGTTTTCATGTCTTATTTGACACTCAATGATATTTACACACACACACACACACACATAAATATGGAGTGCAATTGACTTATATTACAATTTTTGTATAAAATAAATAAATGATTAAACTTTTCAGTTGTATAAAAATACTATAAATGTTTAAAATTTACCTATAAGTGTTGTTTAATGTAAAAACAAAATTCAATTTATTACATTGTGGTTTTCAATACCTCAATGAGTTCATTTACAACATACACACATATATATATATATATATAATCTGCACATATATGTGTGATACAACAATTGATTAATTATGTAAATGAAACTCATTTCTATCATATAATGAATTTACCAAGTAACAAATGACATTAATTTTTAGAATAACTGACTCTATTTTGAATATACATAAAATTCACTTATATATACATGTGTATCATTTTATGATAATAGTCTACAGCTTCTTTTAAAAAAAAACCAAAAAAAAGTTGTTTTTTGATAGGTTACTCAAAAGTTTTTTTTTTATGACAGGTTACTCTCAATTAATTAATTACATCTTAAAATTAATCTAAAAAAGATTTTTGATGTCTTTTTTTTTTCCAAAATAAATTATCCATAATTCAATCATTACTTTTAGATTTTAATTCAGTTCAAGGAAAATTATTTACTTGTTATTTTTTAAAATACATAGATTTTTTAAATGTCATTTTTAACACAGAAATTATTTAAAATTTCATTCTCATTATACATAATGCTATTCACCATTGTATATACATTTATTTGTGATTTTTTGTGAGTTGCTCTTGGTGAGAAGTATAGTCCAGGATGTCATAATCAGAAAGGTATAATTGAAGTATTGTTGTTGGAATTGATCAGTTCACTTCTGGCTAGGATTGGTCTAGGAAAGTTAGTTGTTTTCTCAGAACACATTTGTAACTATGAATTACAAAAAATCTTAACCTTTTTTCTCTATATGAATTCAAACTCCACCAGTAAAAAACTGTAGAGCAGCTGCTTTCTTGCATTTTTACATCCTCATGGTAGTTTTTTGTATAATTCTGCCAGCCATATCTGTAGCTAGCTTTACTGTGGCCATTCTCTGCTACAGTTACCAACAAACTGCAGCTAACTCTTTCAAAATATTAGCCAAACTATAATAACTCTCTTTTCAAAAACTACCATCCAGACTTTGCAGCTGCCAGATATTAACCAGACTTTTCTGGCCAGCACTTACAAAAACTACAAGTGAAATAGAATCATCTGAGGTGATAACAACACTAATTTAAAAACTATGTTTTTTTCTTATCTCTCTTGATTGGAAACAAATTTAATCCCTCCAATAGCACTTTTAATTAAAAAGCTACATTTAGAAATCTGATCAACGATTTTTAAAATAGATAATAGAAATGCATACAAGCATTAATTAAAAAAATAGATATTTTATACAAGTTTTAATTAACCCTTCGACCGCTGATTATATCATTGGCCGCACGAGGTAAAAATTAAAGCTTTTAATTGGCCAATTCACAAACTGACGTGTCAATTAACAAAGTCAATTGTCAAAATATTTCACCATTTATTAATATATTTACTTTAGTTTCGTTTGTAAAAAGTATATTAATAATTTGTCAGATTATAAAAGTGAATGCAAGTTTGTTCAAAAATAAATTTTGATTTATAATTTAAAAAATTTTTGATTACGGCTGAAATGAAAAAAAACGTCAATCACCAATTCCACGTTATGATTTCTACTTCCCACTTTGCAATAAATAAATAATTCTTGCTAAAATCTTAACTATTTTTGTAAAATATTTATTTTTAGCATATTTTATGAAGATAATTTATATTTCATCAAGAATGCTCTAAAACATTCGTTTATCATTTTCAAAATAAAACAAAAACCGTTCGTAACTCTTTACTTTTTGGCAGCCATTTTCTTTGTTGACAAAATTTCAACAGCCAATAAGATTGAAGAAAAAATGGTGAGAAGGCAGTGCTTTGGTTTTGTTTGACATATATGGTATTTTATTGATTTTTTACTTGTAAAATAATTCAAAAGAGGGCAGCATCTTACAGAACTTTTTTCCTTCTCAAAAATGACGTATAAATGGTATATGTAATATAAAAACTATGCGATTTACAATGAAGTCAAGTTTCTTCATTTTTAAATGAGTCCATCAGCCAAAAGATTAAAAGATTTCAAAAATATACCCTACTTGTTTTTAAATTTCAAAATCAGAATAATAATTTATTTAGACCTTTTAAAATGTTTTAATTTATAATAACATTCTGTTTTAAATTGAGTTATTTAACCCTTTATTTATTATTTTTATTTCAGAAAATATAGAAAATTATCTACAAATTTTTTGTCTGTGTTTATTTCTACTTTTCTTTTACACTATACATATATACACACACAATTATGTTGCTGTGTGCCATGTAACCCAGATGATTACACTATATTTATGAAAATCCACTTGAATTAAAATTTTACATTCAAAAAGAGGACACATTCTGGAAAAAGAAAGTTTATGCAACCATAATTCAATGTTTAAGTCTAGTAATACATTATAATTTTTTAGCAAATTTTTGTGATATAGCAGTAATATATATATTTGCTATGTTCATGACTTGAGTTTGCATCAGACAGAGAAAACTTGAATTTTATTTTCAAATTCCAATCAGATTTAGAATTTTTCTTTCTGTTAATTAATTCTTGGTCATTCCTAATATCATCCAGTATTGATTGGTAAATAGATATCTAGCTTCTTTTTAGCTAAAAGTCAAAAATTTCAAAATGCTTAACCATTACTATCTGGAAATTGACAATAGAATGGAGACTAATTATTTTATTATAATTATTATAAAACTATAAACATTTTTAGATTTAAAAAAATGTCATTTTCTATAATAAACAACTTTTTTAAAAAAATTGATTTATTTTACTTAAACATATTTAAAATGTAGATGTGGATGTATTTATAAGTAATTTTTTCCCGCACAAAGCATTGATGCTGAAATCATTTAAAAATCTTCAGGATTCTTTTATTTGCCAGAAATCAGCCCAAGAAATATTAAACTAAGATTAGAAAGCTTCAGTAAATGTGAAAAATACTCTAAAAGTTTAATAATCAATATTTTATAAATACAGTATATTTATACTTTGTAATATAATTAAATGCAGTGCTTTTCCAACATTTTACCAAACAACCAAATGCTATTAATAAACTTTTCTGCATTGCTGTAGTTACTGGATTGCTATGCCAAAGCAAAATGACCAGATGCCTTGATAACAGTTTGAGATTATTGATTGTTATTCATCTTGGGATTGTTTAAGTGTTGACTGTTTTTAATGATTACTTACAAACCCATTTATTATTATTGTCTAAGTGTATACTGATTTCTAACAGTTACTTATAAACCCATCTAGCCTTGAGCTTTATTACACTTATTATAATATTGAAGCTATACATATATGCACATATATAGATACTTCATGTTGGCATGTTAAAAATTACAAAGAAATTTAAGTTTAAGTCAAGCGTTGTTGGCCTAGTGGCTAGCATAGCTGCCTTTCAAGCAGCCAGTCTGGGTTCACTTCCTGGTCAATACTTTGACATATATATCTAATGTCCCAACTCCTCACTGAAGAGACCCATAGGTCGAAACCGGTCTGGGGATGGGGACAATCCAAGATAAAAATGATTTGAATGCCTTCTCTTGTAGTAGCATTTATCATAAATAAAAAAAAAAAAAAAGCTTGTTTAGAGTTATTAGCACACTCTTAATTTTATATATATATATGTAAGTTTAAAAGTTTTAATAAATTTTTTATAAATAAAAATTAAATATCTATTATAAATGCACATATAAATGTATACAGTATAATTAATTGCAAAGTTAATTTGTGTTAAAAACAAAATTTTTCTGAAGTTTATATTAAAAAAAGATAATTGTTTCTAAATTTAACTTCAAAGTATTTTAAAAGCAAAAGGTATTTCCTTGTAACAATAAAAAAGAAAATGGAAATGATATTCTAGATATAGTAATTAAAATGCTTGTGAACAGATTACAAGATTAAGTTTGAGAAACTCAGATCTCAGCAAAAGCAATGGAGTTATCTATAGCCTAAAAATCAAAGGATCCAAATGACAAGAGATGGCTCCAAATTTTATTGATAAGATAGTTCCAAAACATATAAATAGAATTGGAAATTACTTTGGTTTTTATTCTGCATTCATTATTCTATATTGATCCTGCCAGTGATTATTATTCTGCCAGTGATTATCATTCTAACATTATTATTATTTTCTGCTTTAATTAATTATTATCTGATAGTTTCAGAAAGTCTACCATGCAAGAGTAGAGAAGCCATTATCTGCTTCACTGTCAAACTAGCAGAGTGCAAGCTGAAAACCCATTAATGAGTCCCAAGAAAGAAATTGTCAGCAACAGAAAAAACCATATGAACATGCATCTACTATGTATCCACCTGATAGAGTAAAACTCTAATGTCCAGTGCCACCAGAAGAACCAGCCATTAAGCCAAGATGAAATCACTGCTGAAGCATTCTAATAAAGTCTGAATGTCAATTAAACCACCATCCACCATACTAATAGTAAAGAATCAACTCCACAAATACCTAAAGACTGAATATGAACTGTTAGGCTGAAAGAATAAGTATAACTTTTAAAGTAATACTTCATTAATTATTATCTCTGATCTAATGAAATATGTTAATGAATAATAAATTATAAGTATATCTTTTAAACTAATACTTCATTAAATATTATCTCTGATATAATGAAATATATTAATAAATAATGATTTATTTTAGTCTGTTTATAAGCAGATATGGCAAGAGATGGTAGTTTGGTCCCTTTATCATGACACTATTTGGTCAACAATAAGCATATAAAAATTAATCTACAAAAGGCAATTAGCTTATACTTGCGATCTCTTGCCATGCTAGTAAATGTTGATATATTAATGTTATTTCCACTTTATTTAGTTAATAACAGTATGTTAAATCAGTAAAATTTTAAAATTATAAATGGAAGTAAATCATGCTTTATAGACAAGCTAGATTAAGGTCATGTTAAATAGATGTCAGTTTAAGCTAAGTATTCTTATATTTTGAGATAGTATTGATAAAAATGGGCAGCTGTCAATGAGTTGCTCCTGAAACTCATTCTTATGTAACTCATTAGGAATTTGATAATTGTAACACCATTTGTGACTGCTGATCCCTCACAATCATTATCTTATCTAAACAGTGCAGTGATGTGTGGTAGATGATCAATTCCTATCATATGCTATCCATT
>JAQFVV010013316.1:95000-159224 GCA_028023455.1 Epiperipatus broadwayi
TCTGTTATTATTTCATCTAATATTTTGATATCAAAATGTTCTGATTTTGTCCATATGAAAGAAAATTTTGGTTAATAAATCTTTTAATTTTGGCAAGCATTTATTAGATAGCAAAATTCTGATTACGATATATTATATGACAGACAATAAGAGCTTCTTTGAAGCAATTGTACCATTTTCTCTATCATATCTAAAAGAGTAAATACATTCAGTAAAAATCATCATTTTTTTGACACTTTAAGCATCTCTTTATGTAGATGTTGAATATTATTCCTAACTCCATGAGGAATGGAAAAAGGAATATTTTAATATTGACAAATAGCTTTTACATTATCACTACATGAAGCATTGAACTTAATGTATTTTAATTCTTTTTGGAATTCATCATTAAATGTGTTTTTTTATTCAATAATTAAAAGGAAAAAAATGTAATTTTTTAAATTTAAATTAATTAGTAATAATAGTGTAATTATTTAACATGATTATACTAATGAAATATTCGGAAAAAACTTGAGTTGAGTCAAGCAACTACAAACATTTGACATTAATAAATATAGTAAACTTTTTTTTATATGAACTGGAATAAAGCCACTAGCAATGTCATTCTGCATAAGCCATAAATTAGCCTCCCATATATTCCCAGCATAGCAACAAAACTTCAAAAAATTGGCTCAGACACTGTTCAAATAGCATTTAAATCACTGCTCTCTCTCTCTTAACAATCTTCTGAATAATAGTAAAGACAGAACTCCACTCGAAAATGCTCCTCAAATAGTCTATAAAATTTCATGTCCATCTCCACATTATTAAGAGGAGTTTCAAGCAAATAGATCTACAAGAATTGTCCAGCCCTCCTATCTTTATAAAAAGGATAAACAAGACCAGAAACATAAGTCAATTTTCCTAGAGCCCAAGCTTGCTATAGGACACATGTATGTGAATGAAACTTGAAACAAAATATAACATATGTGGTGACTCTATTGAAAATTGCAAGGAATTTTAAGAAGTATGCTACTAATAAGGAAAAGAAATAAAAGGATTGACAATAGCTAATGAAGAAATTTATTGACACCAACAAAGAGAGATAAAAGGATTGAAGGTAACATAAAAAAGTACTATAAAAATAATAGAAGTAAAAATATAAATGACAATAAAAAGTATGTTAGAATTTGATTCATACTTAAAACTTTCTTTTGAGTCCTATACGAGCATCAAGATTTAGAACTATATTATAAAAATAATAAAGTTACTTTGATATCTATAAGTATAGAGGACTTGAATTCAGATTTTCAAGCACCCTCCATCTATCCACACTATCTCATACAACTGATACACATGTAGAAAAGATAAATAATCACCAATATATGAATTTCGTGCTCAACCAGCACTCATCAGTTGGTCCAGATTATCTCCCACACACATATATATAATCTATATTTTTAATCCTTTCTCTGCATGATTAAAAAAGTATCTCTTAAAAGGGCCAGGTTTTTTTTCTCTTTCTAATCTCTATTAAGGACATGATAAAAGTATTTGCATGAAGGTTTGTGATGATGGTATATTAGATATGATAATAATCAATAAAGCAAGTCATATATTGCGTGACATTGCTTCTATAAGCTTGTATTTACAAATATGTAATATAGGACCACACCAATACTCAAACAAACCCGATTGGTCTGAGGATAGGAATATTTTAGAGAGATTTTAAATATTTTTCTCTTACCGCATTTATCAATAAGAGCTTGTTTGAGCGATTGGTACGCTCTCTATATTACTTAGATGTGATAATATATGTTGAGTCCACCATCTTTCATTAAATGTTGAATGTCTAAAAAATATTAAACCTTATTTAAATTTTTCAAATACAAATAACTTGTTACTGATTACTAACCTGTATTGTCTATTTGTGTGTTATTACTAACAAGTTGTTTGTATTTGAAAAGTTTAAATAAAGTTTAAAATTTTCTAGACATTTAACGTTTAATAATAGATAATGGGAATAATTCAATATATTATCACATATTAAAAGCAGTTTTGTAATGTAAATCGATACAAATATATTTTCAATCGATTTTTAAACTGAGTAACGACATATACTCTCGCAGTACTTACCAAACTATGATATTTTAACTATATATACATGTGAAAAAGACAGTAACTGCTGAACTACTCGCAGATATAAAATATTTAATTATAGGAATTTAAAAAAGAGCCACCGAATTAAATGACTGGAACAAAAATTAATTATTGATTATATATATATAAACATTAAAATATATAAAATATTTTATATTTGTAATTATTAAATTCAGGACTAAAGATGCCACTTTTTAAGGAGCATCAGAAGAAATTTAAACTTTTAGCGGTCTGCGGTTAATTTTTTTATTATGTTGCTGAAATGTCTTGGTCTGGTTCTAAATGAATTCATGAATATTTAGAATGTCTACTCATTGTCAGCTTTGCCTACGTATACAACACAATTTTACTCAATTTTTTTTTTTAAAAAATTAGAAATAAATAATACCGCAATTGGCAGAGATATCATTTATTAACTATTTAATATAAACATAAGCAAAAACGATAAAGTGCTAAACATATATGTATAGAGAGAGAACATATATATATACGCAGTATTTTTGCCGATAGATATGCAATCAGATATATTAGTCCCAACTTGATACATTGATAAAAAAGTTATTCATAATTATGTGCATTCTTAAAAGTTTTTATATCCAATGAATCATTTATTTTTATTTTATTTTTTGTAAAAATAACATTTGCATTTTTTCAGTTCATTTAATTTAATGCACGTCGAAATGGATCATTACACTGAAGAGAAAAAAAATCTCATCTCTAAAGAAACTACGGAGTAAAAGCGTGCGGTATACTTAAATAGGTCATGTAAATTAAGCGACCATCAACTTCGCCTTATTAACTCAGTGGCTGTTTTAATTTAAGAGGGTGAACAATTAATAGTAATCAGGAGACTTTCGGGTTATTCTCCAACCTTTTTTTATTTTTACTAAAAAGAGGGGAAAAAAAATTAATGACAGTTCATTTGTGTAGTGCGTTTTAATTAAAACTCTACGACTTGGAGGTTTATTTCTTTCGTCACTAATGTTCTTTTTATTTTTCAATTCAAGCTCTGTATTTAGGCATCTTACTCGATTCTTGTTACAAAGATACTTTTCCTTTCATTATTTCCACCTGGATATAAATAATCAGACTTAAACAAAATAAAAGATTTCTTGGAAATAGCATTCTAACCAACTTTTAATAATGTGTAGCGTTTAAAAAATAATAATAATATTGATTGACTAAGAATAATAGAAAAGTAAAAACTTTTAGAAACTTCTACATTATTCGGTTGAACAAAGACGTATATTAAAAATAAGATATGTAACATAAAAATTCTAAAAATTTAAAAACACTTTAATTATATGCAGTATATATATACACGCATTAGTAGGTCCACCGCATATTTTTTTTAAATAAGGTCAATTTCTGTAACATTAAGTAAAGTCACATAGGCATCAAACTGAATAAACAGTTCCATTTATTAAGCCACGTAATCCCATCCCCTCTCTCACATTTTCCTCAATTGAAATCTATTAGAAACTTTTAGCTACAAATGGGCAAACTATTTAGGCCACTGTCAAGCGTTGTTAGCCGAGAGGTCATCGCAACCGCATTGCAAGCAAGTAGTTGGTTGCAGACGGTTGTGGGTTCGCGTCCCGGCCGATGCTATGACATATGAAAAAAAAAAAAAACTATTTAGGCCACTAAATACAAGAGTGCGTTTCGTAAATGTGAGATAGATTTGAAAGTTTCTCCATTATTAATGCAAACTTTATTTATATTGTAAATATAATAAAAAGTGTATAGTTATACTATACAGCTTTATAAAATATGTATTATAAATGCTAATTTGATTAATATATATATATATGATAACAAGAATTTGGATAGCCTAAGATCTATCAGAGATAAAATTACCCACATAAGATAAAATCTAAAGTGAAAGGATTTATTATCTTAATATAAACTGAGCACTGATTATATATATGTATGGGAGATGGTAATCTGGACCAACTGATGAGTGCTGGTTTAGCACGAAATACGTCTATTGGTGATTATTTATCTTTTCTGCATGTGTGTGGTCATGTGTATCAGTAGTATGAAATAATGTGGATAGTGAAGGGGCTTGAAGTCTGAGTTCAGATCCCCTATATATAATACCGGTATTATGAATCATAATATGACAAATAATGATGATGAGTAGTCATAAGTGTCATGGTTATTATTTAAAGCATGGAGAGCATGGTAATCTATAGTATTCTGATTGTAATCATCATCATCGTTAGTTATTTGCAAAATGCATGTTTAACATACTAAACCAGTTTATTCTTTTGTAAGCTTTATACTTCTTTCTTAAGATCAAAAATCAATTTTATTCTTTCTTTTTTTCTTATTCTATAGCTATAATAGCGCAGCTTTTATCATTTCTTTTTTTCTAAATCCAAAAATAATATTTCACTTACTATTTTAAATATTTCTATATTGCTAATTTTTCATTCTACTACACATTTCTCAAAACAATATCCACCCCCACCCACCCCGATTTTTCTAAATAGTCCCCACATTTGCTCAATACATGTTGCACTTCAAACACAATAAATCACGGATTTAGATTTAATTTTAAGCTGCTTTCCATAAAGCCTACTTAATCTTTGCAGTTCTCTGACTTTTTTTATTACTAATACCAACATTAGTTCATTGACTTTGCAAATATTTAAACGCATTAATTAAATCCTCAATAACTTCCTGTCACATGCTTAGTTTTAATATTTTATTTTCACTATCTAATTATACTGTATTTATAAATATTTTCATATCACCACCAAATGTAACAATTTCTCCAATATCAAAATAACAATAATTTGATAACTCATAAGAAGATACTTTTCCTTTTCATTATATCAAGCTAACTCAATTCATCCTATCAAACAGTTTTTTAAAATCAATAAAACAAATATTAAGCACTTACGCTTTTTCTTTCTCTATTATATATAGATCTCAATAATAATTTTCACTTCTCCAATCATAAATCCCACTACAAACCCAACTAACGTTAATGTGTAAACATGCCTAAGCTATTAAAAATCTGTCTAAGACTGTAAGGTATCTTAACTCAAGTAATATTAAGCTAATTATTATAAAAACTTCTAATTTAATTGGAATCTTAACTATTGAAAATTAAATTTATTAAACTCTCTTAAATTACATTATAAATATCAACTTATTCTTTAAAAACACTTTTCTCTCACAGTTTTTAATAGTGTAAGTGGAAAAAAAACCCATCAATTTAGAGAAAAAATTCAATTTTACAATTTTTCTTTATATACAGGGTATTTGAGCATAGACTTTCACACGACCCACCATTCTCCACTCTATCTCATAACACTGATACACTTGAACACATATATGTTGTAAAGATAAATAATCACCAATATACGTATTTCATGCTAAACCAGTAACCATCAGTTGGTCCAGATTATCATCTCTACACATATGTGCAATAAGTGCTCAGATATATATTAAGATAGCCAATCTTCATACTTTAATGGACAGGCTTCAATCCACTCCACACTTCAACTCTTTAACTATCCATCCAATTGAAAATCTGATGATGAAACACTCAAAGGCCACCCTGAGGCCAAGATTCTTGTCACACCCATGTTGACCTAAAGTCAATACGACCCCTCATGTAGAGGACATAATCCATTTAATATACATACAAGTAATAATAATAATGGAAGTAATTGTGGATTGATGGTTTAATGTAATTTCATTAATGAAGGTGGCTTTTATTTCTGCTAATACATTGCATTTCCATAAATAAAATTTTAATATATTTATATACTCTGAGTCTTCTTTTTCTTATCCATGCACACATATGACTCCAATAAAAATGTGATTATATATAAAGTATGTGTGTGTGTATAGTTTGTATGACTTTACATTTTTAACAAATTTAATTAAATTTAAATATTTTAAATAATATTTAAATTTCACCTTTAAAGAAAATTCTCCTTAAAAAGCAGGAGCATATTTATTAATTTCAATCTAAATTATTGATCACATAAAAATGGGGGGGGGGTTCAAATTTTATTCACTTGACATTTTACTCTTATTTGATATTTTATTTTACTTTTTTTTTGTAGCAAATAGTTATCAATAAGATTTAGTATCTAGTCAATCTAAACCAAAAAATAATTCTAAATATTATAATTTTAAAGTTTATTTGGTACTAATTTAATATGAGCTCTTTGTCACTTTGGTTTTCAGGGGGAGACTCAAAACCATCACTGACAGAACCAAGTGACAAAGAAAGTGAGATAGTACTGCAAATTTTTTAATATGACTAAGTGTTCCAGGTGTATTGTCCAATCTATATAAAAAATTGCAATTTTCATCAAAAAACAAAACAAAAACAGAACTTTTATATATTTCTATAATCACATGATCAAAATAATTGAATAACTTTTAAAATCAAAAATATTGCTAATTAAAAAATGACCAAAAAATTAGTGAATCATGGGGTCAAAAAGAGCCAAACATAAAAAAAAAATTTTTAGAAAGTATTAATTAGCCAAAAACAATAAAAATTAGTGTAATAAGAAATTTAAAAACAATAGTAAATTGAAATATTGCAGATTAAAATATACATATAGTAAATTTTAATAATTAAGAAATGATAAAAAATTAGCATAATACTTTTGGAATCAAATACCAAAATTATCAGTAATTAGATATGACCAAAACAGTTAGCATAATAAAAAATTAACAAGAATACTAAAGTATTTTACTTTTAAAATAGTGTATGAAATGTATGATGGCAAAATAAATGAGTAAACCAAGATTAAAAAAGAAAAGAAACACTACTGTAATCAAAGTACTTACACGAAACATAATTTAGCAAATATTAATATTTGACAAAATAAGTATTTATGTGAAAAAAGTATTAAAATTAGTTTTATAGGGGATTTGAACCTAGATTTTCAAACTCCTTTCAAACTATCCGATCTATCTCATGCAAGTAATATACACGACCAGACACACAGGCAAAAGATGATCTCCATATATGTATTTCATGCTGAACCAGCACTCATCAGTTAGTTCAAATCTTCTATAATTATATCTAAACTCTAAGGATATAAAATATACCTGTATTTGTCTGAATGTTTGTAATGATGGTACATTATAAGATGTGATATGTTGGACTAACCAACCCTCATATATAAATATATCAAATTTCTACTATATGTTGCCTTTGACAGAATAGCTCAGTTGGTAGAGCGTATGCCTTAAATTCAATATTCAAGAATCTAAAGGTGTGAGTTCAACTTCTAAGTGAATATTATCACTGTGCATATAGACCAGCAACACCTGAAGAAGTGTGTTGTGTAATTACTAACCGTTGTGTAATTACTAATCTGTATTGTCTATTTGTGTGTTATTACTAACAAGTTGTTTGTATTTGGAAAGTTTAAATAAAGTTTAAAATTTTCTATACATTCAACATTCACTCATAAATGATGGAAATATACCTGTATTTATTAAAATTACTTTTACAATTAAATAAACATGGTTAAAAAATTACTAAACTAACCAATGAAAGAATAAAACACATGATTATGCCTGAGAATAAAATTTGATATTTCATTAAAACTATTTTCTTAAATGGTATATAATTTATGGTATTCATCACTAAAAATATATCCTACTGTTATTATCAAATATTAAAAGCAAAATACTATTGATATTTTGTTACCTCCCCCCCAAAAAAAAAAATAAATAAATAAATAAATAAAATTAAGAACTTTTACAGGACAAAAAAAAATGTAGAGAATGGAAAATTTCAAGAACAATAGTTAAGCAAATAATATTTCATAAATAAAAAAAAGAAATTAAGAAACACAAGTCACATATTAAAATAAATTTTATAGCTAATAAATGAAACTATTAAAATATGTTGTTACACATGATTTAAAAAAACCCAAAATTTTGAAAAAATAAGTTTAGTATATTAATATTTGATAAAAAAACAACAACACATTGCTATTATCTAGTAATGAAATGTATGCACATAATAAAAAAACTATATAAAAACATACTACAAAAATATGCTTATTACCTCAAAGTGTGGGGTCATCTTTGACATTCACAGAGATTCATGTTCGACTTCAATGACATCAGTTGGAAACAAAGATACAAAGTTTCAGTCAAATTTTTTAAATTAGGGAGTTATGGGGAAAAAATAACACCATGCATCTGTTTAACTAATTAGTTACCTTCATTCAATTATTAACTAGCTTTACTTATCTATTGATCTATCTTTTATTTGTCTGTTTATCTATCTATCAATTACTTATCTTCTACTTGTCTCTGTATTTCTGCTTATCTATTTACTGTCTTTCTGATTATATAACTCTATTTACCTGTCACTCTATATGTTTGTCTGTAAATCTATCTACCTATTTATCTGGTTTCTACCTATTTAATTTACATGTTCAACCATCCCTTTAACTATTTAGCTAACCATCCATCTACTATCAATTTATTTTATTTGTTTATCTACTTATCTATCTATCTATCTATCTATCTATCTATCTATCTATCTATCTATCTATCTATCTATCTATCTATCTATCTATCTATCTATCTATCTATCTATCTATCTATCTATCTATCTATCTATCTATCTATCTATCTATCTATCTATCTATCTATCTATCTATCTATCTATCTATCTATCTATCTATCTATCTATCTATCTATCTATCCATCTATCTATCTATCTATCTATCTTCTGGTTTCTACCTACCTAACTGCCTAAAGACAACTTGTCTACTTACCTGTTTGTCTATCTATCTTTTTATCTATCTGGGTTTCTACCTATCAATTTATTTATGCATCAAACCATCAATTTAACTATATAGCCAATCACCCATCCACTATATCTATCTTTCTTCCTATGTGGCTCAATAAGTTTATCTAGCCATTTATTTATCTTGGTTTCTACCTATCTATTTTTTATGTACCCAACCACCCATTTTGCTATTTAATCAACCAACCATCTATTATTTACCTTTATTTGTCTATCTACCTATCTAGTACATGCCTATCTATCTAACCATCTTCATATGTTTACCTATATCTCTATTTATGTTACTGTTTATTCACTTATCTATTTACTTGTCTTCATCTGTTTAACTATCAATTTATCCATCCACTCATTCATCTATTTATCTACTCATCCATCCATTTACCTATCTTCCTTATGTATGTATCTATCTATTGAGTTATCTCTTTAACTATATATATGACTTTCTCTCTATTCAGCCATTAATCCATCTCTCTGTCTATCCAACCATTCATTTTAACTATTCTTTTAGACATTCATCAACATATTCATATATTACTTCTGTACCTATTTATTTATTTATACATCAGTTCATTCAAGCATCCATTTACCCAGCTACTTATCTATCTACTTTTTATTTCATCAATACCTATTTATATCTATTTATTTACCTATCAAATTATCCATCTACATACATAGATAAGAGCAGATAGATAATAGATAGACAGAGAAATGAGGATAGATAGATAGACAAGTATATACATAGATAGATAATATCAATAAGATATAGATAGATGATAGCTAAATAGTTAAATAGATGAATAGTTGGATGGAAAAATAAAGATTCATAGAAAAACATATAGATACAGAAATAGATAAATGGATGGATTAATAGATGAATAATAGATATGTAAATGGCTGGATGGAAAGTCTCATCAAAGGATTGATTGACAGATTAATAAAAGATAGACGGACAGTAGATGAATAGATAGATAATTAGGTAAATGGATTTTTGGATAAACTGATGGCTGAATAGATAAAAAGGTACAGAGGTATATGTTGTAAAAATTTGGAAAATATGGGGTTAATAAGAGAATTTGATGTTACATGTTCCCCACAATTGAGTAGCTAAACAGTATACCACATTAGAACTGAATTATGAGGAGATGGCGGAACATCACCATTCCCAAATAAATAAAACAGAAAATTAAATACAAAAGGAACAAGCATGAGAGATTAGCATAGAACTAACTATAAGTTCACCAGCATTACCCAAAAGTAATCATCATTCATCATCATGAATGATCAGTAATAAAAATAAATCAATAGTAAATCTTGTGACTGGATTTAAAAGTGGTCCACTATAAATGAAGCTAATTATTTAGTCACAGCCAAACCTAGGGCAGGAATACATACAATAATTATCTGGATAAACATACTTAGGTGCTACTCCATCAAAATACAGCAATAAATGAAATAATACTGAGATATTAAAATATACTGACCATCATCAATGCTCTGGACACAAAGTGCCATTAATGTACTGGCCAACTATAATTAAATTTCTAAACAATAAGTAAACAAAATGTAGAGCACTGACTTTAAAGAATATCCCTTTTGTGCCATTAGGATCATCATCCTCTGGATGTCCATAATACTAAACATAAACCCTTTATCCCATATAACTGTTATCCACAAATCTATCTCAGGAAGTAAAAACTTTAATACTGTCAGCAGGAGATAAATATAGAAATAAAGCAGCTTATTATAAATCACTTCAAATAATTCCCAGGGTTACCCTATTATAAGCAAATAGTTTTATTGGGGTCATTTAAAAAATCCTAGAATG
Source organism: Epiperipatus broadwayi (assembly GCA_028023455.1). Taxonomy (NCBI): domain Eukaryota; kingdom Metazoa; phylum Onychophora; class Udeonychophora; order Euonychophora; family Peripatidae; genus Epiperipatus; species Epiperipatus broadwayi. The sequence continues at coordinate 105,779 of JAQFVV010013316.1, forward strand.
TTAAGATAGCCAATAAACATCACATGACCGCCACCTCTTATGCTTGTGTATAACTATTGTTAAATCAGGATATAGATGCAGTGCTCTCAGATCCAAGGTTTCTCACTGACGAAGGCCACACAGAAACTAGTCTGGGGATATTGGATGAGAAGGCACTAGATGGGGATTTTATGCACAAGCCTTCTGGCATACATTGATTACTCTTGCTTGCTGTGTGTGGCAATACGTATTTGCCTATTTTAACATTAAGATAGCATGAAATAAAGTCACACACACTGCAATTTATGAAACAGAAATTGGATAAAATAATTAGACTTAAAAATATTTTTAAAACAATTAATTAACAATAAACCAAAAACAATAACATGATAGTATGAAATTTTTAACATTCAGTTCATCAAAAAATATATTTCCATAAAAATTATAATCAATCTATTCATAAATTAACTTTTAATTAATTAAATTATTTTTTTAAAATAACTAGACGTTGGAAAAACAACATTTTTAATTTAGGCCAAATTATAATCCACCACACATATATACAGTCAGTGCTGATTGTATATATGTTTGGGAGATTATGATCTGGCCCAACTGATGAGTGCAGGTTCTGCATGAAATACATATATTGGGAATTATGTATTTTTTTCACATGGGTGTGGTTATGTGTATTGATTGCTTGAGTTGGAGTGGAGGATTAATAGAACAAAACATTCTGAGATAGAGTGAATATAGACTGAAAATTCTAAGTTCAAATCATTATAATATATATTGTAATATTTTTCACGTTTAGTTAGGCCTTCTATTATGCACTAGAATGCGTGAGTTAATCAAGCTATGAAAAAAAAAAAAATTTTGTTCACATTTCTTAAAAACATAGCTATATTTCCTGATTAACTTGACCTAATACTTTATTATGACTTTAAATTGTGAGCAGAATCAGTTTTTAATTTATTTAAAGGGCACCAGAATTGTTAGATTTACTGATTTTGCATGAAGCACATCCTAATTTATAAGGCCAATAATTACAAGATCGGGACTAGGATTTTCTGTCGCTGGAAATACTTTCCCCTGGGTTAATTAATAAATATTGGCAAAGTTAAATTATATATTTAAATTCTACTAAACTAACATTAATAATGAACAATGAGGTTAATATTAAAGGGAAATATTTTATTAATAAACATTAAAACATTTAATGATAAATTATTAATATAATTGAAAAAAAAATGCACACATGCTAATCCAGATAGTTAGGTAAAATAATTAAAACAATTTAACAATTAATGTTCAATTCTTAAGTTTCTTCTAGATGGCTATAACTGAAAGTCCCTTGAATAATACAGTGAATGTCTCTATTGGTAGTATATTATAAGCTTATAGTTTAGGTTAGTTTTCAAACACTAAATTTAGTAACAAATTGGAAATGAATAATCTTAGCTTACCAGAAAGTTTTGTAGAATGCATTTATTTCCTGGGTTATTAAGAACTCATGGCCTTTGGTGTTAAATTGTTCTTGGTCTGTCCTAAGGCTAGTCATGAAAGCTTTTTGGGTTGATGCCTTCAGGATGAATGATGTCGGCAAAGGCTCTGGTCCACTCCTGCATGATAAATTATTTCAGCATAAAGTGGTTCTGGATCATGAAGGATCAAGGACCAGCCAAAAGAAAAAAAAATATAAGACCTAGTTTGAAGTTTTTCTGATCTTTTATAGCCTTGGGTCAGTTTTTAGACTTCTACACATATATTATCTTTTGTTTTGTTATCAAAACACATGTGAATAATTTTGCACATTCCTTCTTATTTTGGAGGTACAAAGTTTATTTATTTATTTATTTTTTCATATGTCATAGCATCTGCCGGGACGCGAACCCACACCCGTCTGCAACCAACTACTTGCTTGCATGGCGGCTGCGATACCTTTCGGCTAACAACGCAAGACAAAGTTTATTTTTTTATGAATTACTTTTGCCATAAAGATCTTCTCTGATAGTAATCTTTTGCATTTATAATTTCTTTCTTTTATTTATCTGGACCAGTAATCTACATGTCTTTTTTATTCCCTCCAATTTTAACTCTAATTAAATTAAATAGATAATTTGAAACAAAAATAACTTTCATTGCACATTAACTAATTAACTAAAAATAAATCATACTAACTAAAAAAAAAAAGAAAACTAAATTGTGTCTTTTGAACGATCTTTAAATTTTACTTTCCTTTTTAGTTTTTAAATATTACTGAATACCAATATACTTCTGAACCATAGATAGCTGGAATAAAAAACATTTTCATGTCCGAAAACTTCAGAGTTTCTACTTAAATATTATGTATGAAATAAGTGCTGGATTTTGAGTTGATATTTTGGATCTAGTGTCTGAATATTCTAGTTCCTCACTGAGGTGAGACATAAGCTTGAAAGAAATTGGTCTAGGGATAAGAGTATTTCAGATAAAGATTTTAAATATTTTCTCTTACCATCCTTATCAATTAAGAGCTGGTTTGAGCTATTGGCTCTCTGTATTATATTTTTGTAAATACAAGCTTATAAAAGCACTGTCATGTTATATATGACTTGCTTTATTGATAATTATAATTTTACCTTTATGGCTTTGGCTATGCTAAGACTATTAATATATGGTACATCTGAATTTGGTTCAGTCCCATATAGCTATTTAAGTTAGATAGCTGGAGTTAAAGACATTTTCATGTTCAAAAACTTCAGAGTTTCTCTTTAAATATTACATATGAAATAAGTGTTGGGTTTTGACTTGATATTTTGGATCTAGTATCTGAATATTCCAGCTCCTCACTGAGGTGAGCCATAAGTTTGAAACCAATTGGTCTGGAGATAAGAGTATTTCGATAGAGATTTTAAATATTTTCTCTTACCGCACTTATCAATCAAGAACATGCTTGAGCTATTGGTACACTCTCTGTATTATGCTTTTGTAAATACAAGCTTATAAAAGCAATGTCATGTTATATATGACTTGCTTATTGATAGTGTGTGTGTACATATATATATATGTTAAGGAATACATCGTTACATTTATGGTAAATATAATTCTAGACTCGATGACTTTGTAGCATTCTGTTAATCAAGATTCTGCACTATATTTATACAAAATTTTTTTGAAGAGTATGCAATTGATTAGAATCCATATCTCGGTATATGTAAATTAATGTTTTCATCATTTCCAGTGATATTATTGGAATAAAATAGCTTGAATTATACATTCATCCAAGACCATCCTGCCATTATCCAAGTTTAACTACTGATCATTACATTATTGTTAATCAGAGGTCGATTAAGTGGTAAACAGACTAAGCGGCCATGTAGAGCCCTGAAATACTAAGGGGCCCCAAGGTCTTAAAATGTCTTTTTATGAGGATCCATAGGTGGACTTGCCTCACTGCGTGGATGTGCGATAATGACTAGATAAATACCTTTGCTGATGGCAGAAAGTTTAATGGACAGCACGTTCTGTCATTCAGGTTAGCAGAAGTAATTGCTCTCTGCCTTGCCTACAAAAGACTGACCATTTAAAGGCAGATCCCCTATCTTACTGGAAACACATGGATTCAGTGCATGAACCCCAGTGAAGGTTTTAATCCCTTTGGATAGCAACTGGGTGCTAGCCAATCAGGCAAGGAATCTGGAATAGTCCACTTCTGAAGGCAGGGTCAGATATGTATGACATTCCTCCCCCTGGCTAAAATTAGCCCTGGAGGACATAATCATTGAAATGCACTGGTTGACATATTGTCCGCTTTCTTCGTTTCTCCAGTTGATTACTGTTCCTGTCTTCATCTTCTTTGCTTAATGAACTTGTTTCTGGTTGTCTGCTGTTGTCTTGATAGCTTCTGATGTGTGGTTGAGTCTTAGGTGGTTGTGATGGTGATGATGATGATGACCATCTTCAGTTTGCATAACAGTATAGAGGCCCTTTATTTGCATCATGACTGCTGGTATCCATCTTGTGGACTTATAGTACATATGACACAGTACGTTTGTTCCTATTTGGAATTTTATTTTGTTTTTATCTTCTAGTTGAAGTTTGGCATCAGGTTTCAGCTTTTTGTTAAAGACTTCTGAGTCATTAGGCTTCATCTTGGATAATGTTGTGAGCTGGTTCACTTTGGTCACTTTGAACCCTAAGTGCCTGAACCAGTCATGGCCTATTAAATCACAATAGTTACCTAATACCACTACCAGTGGTAGGTATATAGTTTTGTTAGGCATAGTAATTTTTCCTGTTGTTTGACACAACAGTTTGATTTTATGCCATTGACAGTCTGATATTGATCTACTGCAAGGGTGCAGTTTATATTTATTCTTTTTATTAATAATCACCCCTTTCCTGAAACTATAGACACTGCTGACCCTGTGTCAAGTTCCATATTAACTGGTGTATCATTTATTATGACAGTGTGTATAAACCCAGACTTGTCAGCTCTGATATGGTTTATACAGCTAACTTGCTTATGTTTCTTATAAGTGCCTTTACTGTCTATAGGAATAGACTTGGCTGTTTGTCTTTTTAATTTTAGACATGCTGCCTTTAAATGTCCGACTCACTTGCAAAACATGTATGTTGCTTGTGTTATGGACAATCTGTATACATATGCATGTGCTCATTGCGTCTATAACAATGCCTCAGACTATTTGATGCTGAATTATCTGAGCTGACCGAGTGCTTGGGTGACCCAGTGTTATGTTCCATTTTTTGCACTTCATACTTTATAAGTCTTTTTAATGGGTTAGCTTGACTAGCTATTGTTTCTGCTAGTCTTGCCTGAGCTACTGCTGTCTCAAAATCTAGGTCTGGAATCCTTAACAATTTCAGCCTCAAATTGTGATCATTTATGCCACAAATAAAATGATCATGAAGGTCTTAGTTCATGAAGTCTTTGAAATCGCACTTCAAGGCTAATATATGGATTCGTGTTGCAAATTCTCTAGCTGTTTCACCCTGTTCTTTTATGCTGATATTAAAATGGTATCTCTGTATAATTGTCAAGGATTTAGGAGAAAAATACTCTGTGAGATGTCAACACTCTATCAAAGTTCAGCTCAGCTGGGGTTACAGCCATAGATTGAGACTTACACATTGTACATTTGCAGATCTATTATGGTCATTAATGTAGCTAACTTTACCTCAGGCTATCTGATTAGCCTGTAGATAAAAAATTAAATGCTCTTTATAATTTGGCCAGCTCTCAGGTTGAGCTGGATCAAAAAATTCCATAGAGCTGATTGCTTTAGCCATCTTTATTTATTTATGCGAATAACCACTTGCAATTATTTTGGTTTTATAGTTACATTATTGTAAGTAACTCAACAAAGCTTTTATACCAATAGAGTGAGCTTTTATGCTGTCTTGTGAGTGAAGCCCTCATGATTGGTTAAAGCTTCAAATTGACATGCCTTTATGTTTGTGGTCAATTTTATTCAACAGTTTTATGTAGTTTTTTTTTTTTTAAAAAAAAAAATCACCATAATGAAATCACGGGAATGTAAATTTTTTTCAAAAAGAGAAATAATAAAACCAATATGGAAAATATGCAATCATGTATTTATTTCATACGTTTAGATCTGTTTAAACTGGTGTATTTTATACTATAATTTTTTCCCAGCTGTGAGGAAAAAATTTCTCTGTTACTGCACCAGATCTGTTTAAACGGGCATAGTTTATTCTATAATTTTTCCAGCCATGAAGGAAAAATTTCTCTGCGACTATGCCAAATCTGTTTAAACTGGCATAGTTTATTCTATAATTTTTTTAGCCATGAGGGAAAAATTTCTCTGCGACTGTACCAAATCTGTTTAAACTGGCGCAGTTTATTCTATAATTTTTCCAGCCGTGAAGGAAAAATTTCTCTGTGACTGAGCCAAATCTCTTGTGTTTGGTTAGGCTTGCAGGTTCATTTTCAAACCAACAGATACAAAAAGAATAACTATTCAGCAATTAATATGTACAATTTATTAGTCCAGAAAATATACACACATTAGTTGAACAAATGAATAAATATAATTGGTATGCTTGAATGCTGAGATCCGAGTACGGAACTCGCTTCTAGATAAATGATTAGCCTGCCTCATGAGCTCTGGTAAGACTCTTCCAGCTATGTATTTAGCGTGCCTTGAGTCGGCTCTAATTCAGATGTAACAGTTTCCAGTCCATAGCTGGACTTGCCTCAGTGCATGGACATCACGATAATGATTAGATAAATACCTTTGCTGATGGTAGAAGGTTTAATGGAGAGCACATTCTGTCATTCAGGTTAACAGAAGTAATTGCTTTCTGCCATGCCTATAAAAGGCTATTTAAAGGCAGATCCCCTACCTTACTGGAAACACGCGGATTCAGTATGCGAACCCCAGTGAAGGTTTTAATCCCTTTGGATGGCAACTGGGTGCTAGCCAATCAGGCAAGGAATCTGGAATAGTCCACTTCTGAAGGTAGGGTCAGATATGACAGTTAATGTAAAAGTTTTTCCCACCTTATGTTGGAAATTATTCGGATTCAGTAGAACTATTGTTTAAAAATTTAAAAAATAATAACTAAGATTATTCTAAGTACTTATTGAAGGATGTTATAGTGTATTGGTTAGCCCACCTCTCTATCAATACCACTATCTGTGTTTTAATATATATATGTGCTCTGTGCACAAATAATGAAGCTATTAAACATAAATAAAATTATTAAAAGTTACTGCCAAGCGCTTTCGGGACAGTTTATAGTCCCATATTCATGGCGACTTGTATTTGGTTAAGATCTGGGCTGGTTTAACGTTGAATTTTTTTCAGATCACAAACAAACTTGATTTTTCTTGCACTAGATGACCCTTAGATACTAGTCAACCAATAATGGTCGGTAAATGAATACACAGCTATTTTTAATTAGTAAATATTACAGATTAATCAAAATTGGTCAGACGAGTCTTGATATACTAATGCACAAATACAATTATAATATATAGTGATCATTTCTATGGAAAATGGCTATTTTCTTATCTTCATTTTTTTTTACATTATTTATAAAAATAAAAAAAAATTGCAGATAATTTAAATTATTATTATTCAGAATTAAGAAGAAAAAAACACCACAGGAAATGTTTACCTCTTTTTTTAAAAATCAGATTAAATATATAAATGAAACAAAATTTTCATTAAATGATTAATAAAAAAATCTAGATTGAATTATTCTTCATATTTTTATATTTGTAACACACACACACACATGTAAGTAAAAGATTTAAAATATTAAATGTAGGGGAACATACAAATTTATACGTTATCTATTATTTATACCTTTTCGGCTGGTAGCAACCGCTCGCCATCTAATTCTAGTAAGTTTAGGATATTACTAAGGATTATCTCTTTATAGGTGGGTTTTTCTGTGATTGGATTATTAATTAAATTAAGAACTTGTAGTATTCCTAAATGTTTTATAAATCCAATTTCTTCTAAATCTGCAATCTGAATAAAGATAAAGAATATTTTTATTAATTTTTATTTTTGAAAATACTTATTTACATATTAATAATTCGCTTTCTTTTATTTAATGCTTAAATCATTGGAATATTTTAATTGAAAAGAGATTCTATTATATAATAATTATTAAATAGTTACGATAACTATATATATATATATAACTAAACACGAAATAACAAACTTTAGAAGAATTAAATAGTAAATAAACTTTTCAAAAAACAAACGGTACGACCTGTCTATTTAGCATTCGTTCTTATATATTATGCTTAGTTTATTTATATAGATATAATAAAATAGTAATGTTTCATCTTTTCCAAACATTATTTAAATTTGGGATTCAACTTCATTCATTCATTCACAGTTTGACCGTCATTAACAGAATATATAAAGTATTAAACACTACAAAAACAATTATTAACAAACATTCTCAAAAAGTAATGTCATTATAATTACAGGAGAAAAAAAACAGAGACTGCATACAAAAAAAAAAGTTAAAAGAGAAACTCAAATATATTTACATATCTTATGTACTGAACTTTGACTCAGATTATTTAAGATTTTATCCTTTAATTTCTATAAAAAAATTATTCTTTCTGAAATATTTGTGGATGCACAAACCTTCATGCATCCATTGATTACTCTGGCTGGCACTGAGTGGCGCTAATGTATGGAGAGTTTTGCCTCTGTGAAAAACAGATTGTGTAAGCATAAAGAATGGTGATCATATGACATCTCACAAATTGTTATTCTCCACTGTATTTATATTATTATCCATATACTTCCAATAAAAACAGCTGTCAGATGTCTTTAGAGATTCTATCAAAAAATCTTAATAAAAGTTAATGAAATCTATCATGTAAAAATCAAGCTCATGAAATACATTTTAGACAATCTGCTATTTGTCATTCACTTCAATATCCAATCTGATAGAGCTATATTCTTAAAATAGCAGAGTTAACACTCTCATCTCTAATAAACTGAATGCACTATATACATTCTTCAATAAAAACTTTTCTGTTTCTTTATGTTATAGTTCTACTTTTAGGAATATGGCCATGTACCACTTCACTATAAAAAATATGACAGAATTATATATGACTAAGCTATTAGATGTGTATAAATAGCTAAGATAAAATAGCATATTTTTTGACTAGTAAAATGGAGCAGCAACACATTGGAGATTAAAGAAGATCAGTATTGAAGATTACATTTACTAATCTATTTAAATCAATCCATATCTTCAAATTAATAAAATACAAAAATTGAAAATTTTCTTATTGAAGCAGCTGAATTTTTAAAACAGTAAGTACTAACCCAGATTTTTTATAGATTATATTCAAAACTGTTATATACTGACTGTTGTGTATATACACCTTTATTGATTAAATTGTACGTTGTATGTGGGTGTGTACAGGCTGGTTAGTATAGACAATGTTATAGCATTCAAGAAATGATAATAAGCAGGAAAAAAATTAATTTACTACAAGAAGAAACAGACTAATTTGCATATCAATAAAGACTAATCTTATGCAAATTAGCAAAGTTGATCAAAATGCCTACTGAACATTTAATATTCTCAGAGTAAGAAGTGGTTAATGTAAATCTGAAGCAGAAACAGTAAAATGAAGTACAGGAAAAAAGCAAGAGCTGAAAGCAGATTTGAAAACTCTTAAGGTGGAGAGTAAAACAGTATTAGCATCAGAGAAGAGCTCGACTTATAATCTAATTAGACTATCTTAGAAGATGTCTGTTAGCAGTAAAGTGCTTATAGAACTACAGTGGTAAAGAGACATATATTAATTATCTACAGAGATATGAACTGTTATGTGATATAAACTGATCTCATGTTAAACTAGCAATTATCCAGTTAAATTTACTAATCCTATCTACTAATAGTATTGTTATTCAGAGTAGTTAATTTACTAATCCTATCTACTAATAGTATTGTTATTTTCAGAGTAAATAAACTCTTGAATTTATAGTTAAACTTTTTGTGTTTGTTTAAATAAATTAAATAATCATCCAGCTGCCAGAATATTGTTGCCCGGAATATATTAAAAACATAAAAAACATTTTATAACAAACAAACATTAACTGGTATACATCGTTGTTAAATAGTTGTATAATATAAACAAATTTTATGAGATAATGATATTTACAAACATTGCCCAAACATTCCACATAACTCAAGTCAAATTCCATCATATCATTGATAAAAATTATACAAATCATAGCTTCTCATATTTGTCTGGCAGCAAAACCCAAATCTGTAAAACTTTTTGATTCTGTAAACCAATACTTACTGTCCAATAATCTTCCATCTATTACTGGAAGCAAACTATTTAATACAATATTTGTACGAAATTTTTCACAATATTAAAATAACAATGATTTTCCATGATAATTATTAGTTCTTTTCTAACCCTTTTATTTGTATAAATTGGAATAACAGAAACATCCGATATGATAGCATATCTTCATGAGTTCATAAAATCCTAAACAATTCTAATAATTTTTGAATAAATGAATGTCTATTTTATTTTTAAAAAATTCCAGATATATCATTAGCTTCTACACTTTTTTTTTATTTTTTAAATTTGTAAAAAGCTGTTTTAATACCATCAAATTAAGTAACTCTGTCCAATCTAAATCAATGCGTAGATGGGTGTATCATCAATTGAAGTCGTCTAAATTCCTGTATTATTATTCAAAAGGTTAATAGAATACTTTCTTTTTCTAATCAAAATATCATCATAATTAAATAAAAACAATTATTGCTTTAAGAGGATTATAAAAATATTTTTCTGATCTTTGTTACTTTGAACATGTTAGAAAAGTTTTAATAATTTTTATATCTTTTTTGTCCATTATTTTTCATTAAATTATGCCACTAATAATATGATCATTGTAGAGAACCAATCAGAATCATTTTAATAAATTTAAAAATAGATCTAGTCATATCTATAATGTACTATTTAAAGATAATTCCAAGTTTTATTGGTATCCTCAGCCTGATTATCAAACTTGGTCAATCCAGTGTTTAACAGTTACTGAAGTTCACCAATGAATAGTGGTTGTTTTTATAAATACAAACATCAATTTATCTATCAATGCATGCTTGGAATAGTTTATTTCAGCTATACTTTTAATTTTTGCACAACATCAAAAAGTATCTGGACATGAGTTTGAATCTGCCTCTGCAAAATTAGTTTGTACTGAAAGGCATGATATTAAACGTAAGGTAAAGGAGGCTTACTTCATAGCAGAAGACTCCTTCACCATTAATTGTAAAAAAAGCATGTTTTGCTATATCAGTAAGATGGGCTAATTGATTCATTTGCATAACGTTTGCATATTATACACATAGAATCATTCCAATGAATGAGTCCCAATAGGCTATGATTTGGAGAAATTCGTTTTCTCAAAAGCGCTAAACCATTTTAATTGCTATTAATTTATACAGTTTTAAGTAATAAGTGTGTTAGCACTATTTAAGATTATTATAATTTGGACAAGCATAAAGCATAAATCTATAATTTGTTACTTAATTTTAATTTTTATGTTTAATAATGAATGATTTGTTAAAAAACCGGAATCTATTAATGATTTTGAATTCTTTAGCATTCTGATTCATAACTAGAACATAATCCTTAAAAAAGCATTTCTACTAACCCTTTTTTTTTTTAGTAATTTTGTTGCGATAGGCAATTTGTATAATATAAACTTTCAAAAACTACATTCACAGAAGTAAAAGGAATTGTTATCAGTATCCACAACAATTTCAGATCATAGTTTATTATTCCTATCAACATTTGCATTAGTCTTATAAAAAGGAAAAAAAAAACAGTCTTATAGTGATCCAATAAAAAATAAAAGCTTTTTTCTGAATTTCCTGGATCTAATCATTGGAGCTAAAAAAAGTAAAATTAAAGATCGTTCAAAAGACACAATTTAGATTTTTTTTTGGTTAGTATGATTTATTCTTGGAAATATACAATGGAAGTTATTTTTGTTTCGTATTTATCTTTTAATTTAGTTAAAGTTAAAATTGGAAAGAATGTATGTACATACAGATTGTTTATCCAGATTGTTATAGTCCTCCCTTCTCTCAGAAGTGGACTATTCCAGATTCCTTATCTGATTGGATTAAGCATTGTTTGCCACAGGCCAATATGATGATGTATAGCTAAAACATAGCCAATGATTAGAACAGGCCAATAAGCAATGATGCTTGCTGAATCCGAGTGTTTTCAGTAAGGTCAGGGATCTGGCTTTAAATAGTCAGCCTTTTGTGAGACTCAGGGAAGAACATCTGTCTAACTTGAAAAGACTGTATGCATTCTCCCAGGGAAGCCCTGCTAACTTGATCAGCAGTCAGCATTCTCACTAATGGCAATCCGCTATTTGTCTATGCAGCTAGCAAGTCCACAGAGGGACTGGATGCTGCTAAGACTACTGTTGACTCAGGCAAGCTGTCTTGTACAGCCGGAAGAGTCATTCTCCCTACCCACAAGGTAAACTATCAGATGTAGCTGGAAGCGGTAGAACCACAAGACTCAGATTCAAGTGTTACAGTATAACTATTGTTTATTGTATATATACTGTATAATTTATTGTATATAGTTGTGAATAATAAATATTATATTAATTGTAATACTGGTATTAGTATTAATTTCTGTAGGTTGGGTCTATAATCCAGACCAAACACAACACAGATAAATAAAAGAAAGACATTACGCTAATTAAAGATGGCAGAAATATTTTATAAAAAGAGATTTTGTAACTAAAAGTAATAATAAACATACAAGATTATCAACTCATATTCCAATAATAAAACAAAAGATAATTTAAGCACAGAAATCTGAAAAACTGTTCATGAATATAAAAACCAAATAATTTCAAGCAGCTAGAACGTCTTGTCTGCTTTTCTTTTGGCTGGTCCTTGATCCCTAAGGATTCAGAACCACTCAATGCTGAATTAATTTGTCATGTAGAGGGGAAATTGGAGTGTTTGCGGACACCTTTTGTCATGAAGAAGTCAATCAAAAAAAGCCTTCGAGCCCAGCTGTAAAGCAGACCAGGAACATAAAAGATGGTCAGCAGTGGTTAAAATCAACAGCCATGAGCTCTTCAAACCAAGAAATACATGTATATTTCAAGTTATATAAATTTGCTAAACTTACCATTAAGTTAATACTACTCATATCCTAAATCAGTGGTCTTCAACCCTTGGTCCGCGGACCAGTGCTGGGCCACAGAAGTTTTTTAATAGTCCGCTGGTAGACTGACAGGAAAGATTGTAATAACAAAATAATAAGAGTTTAAACTTTTAATTAATATAAACAATTTTTATTTATTTTTTCATCTCATTTTTACCCAATTAAAAAAAAAAAAACAGAACAAAAACAAAATCTAATCAATCATACATAAATTAGTTTTTCTAATTATCACAGATGTTTATGGGGGGGGGGGGTAGAATTAAATTTTTTATTACTTTTCTAAAAAAATTCAAAATTAAAAAAAAAAGTTTTTTATTATATAAACTCCATATATATCTAACTGCATTTTGTATATTTAACATTGTTGTTTTGACCAGTTATAACAATTACGCTCATCTAAGGCTATGCAGTTTACATCTTTAAGAAAATTTATCTATAGACTTCTGCCGGTCAATGAAATCTTATCCTTATTTTTACCGGTTCACAGGTGTGAAAAGGTTGAAGACCACTGTCCTAAATTATATCAAATTAAATGTTTGCAGACTAAATTTAACTATAAACTTTAACTGTGAATTCCAAATATCCCTAAAGAGACATTTTATCCATGGATTGCTTTTTTCCTTCAAAAAATTTAAAAAAATAGAACTGTTTTTATTATTTAATATTATTATCTGGATGAGCATTTATATATGCTTTCCAATTTATTAGTAATTTACAATTTATCGTTTAAATATTTTAATTTGTCATAATAAAATATTTATCATTAATATCAACTTTTCATTGTACGTTATTAATTTTAGTTTATTAAATTTTACTATTATAAAAGATTACTTTGAGAAATGTATAAATTACCTTTGCCAACATGCTTGTTTTATCTGGGGAAAATTCCTAAAAAAAAATTCATATAAAAATTTAAAATGACAAGAAAACGTAATCCCGATCTTATTTTTAGTTATTAGTTACAAATTTTCCGATCCAGTGTGATGGATCAGCGAGTCTACAAACTCTGGTACCCTCTTAAATAAATTAAAAACCGAGTCTTCCAGCAATTTGAATAGTAATAAATTATTAAGTCAGATTAATCAGAAAATATAACTATGTTCTTGAAATGTCAGAATTCCTACATGGTCCAAATATTCTTCTTTTTCATAGTTTGGTTAACTGACACTTTATAGTGCATAAAATAAAGGCCTAAATCCAACCATGAATGCTAAAATTAAACAGTAAAATATTACAACATATTTTAGTGAATTTTTAAAATTGAATTTTAGTTAAAGCTTTTGAACTTTTTAGCGAATTCTTCTATGGAAACATTCATTTCATTCAATATATGAAACCTTTGTCCCTGATATAAACATATTGGACCATACATAAATATAGATTTCTACCTTTATTATTTAAAGGAAATTGCTTTGACAACAGACTGAAATTGTTGATGGTTATATTTATTGGTATTGTTTGAGTATTGATTGCTTTCATGTATTTACATTATTTACCTGTCTAGCCTTGGAGATCATTAGCTTTATATATATATATGAGTCAGTAATCACAGTAGTGTGCATGCATAAACCCATCCATCTATAAAAATACTAAACAATATGTTGGTAGATAAACCATTAATATATACTGGCATTAAATTCATTTATACTTGTTTTGCAACTACAGTTTTCCTTAACAAATTGTATAGATGATCTTTTGACACAATGTGTAAGATATGTGGGCAAGAAGACTAAACTTTTTTATGCCTCAGTGATTATTGTTCTTTCTTCAGTAACATTAGTTAAAGCCTAATACTCAGCAAAAATATACTAATCAAGATATTGTCATCAAGCTTCATGATTGGTGATAAAAGCAATGAACGGCACTACCATTATTAAGTTTCGTATGGCTAGTAATTTGGAAAGCAATATTTCAAAACAAAAAATCTTACTTTGTTCAACAGTTCCACAAATATTGGAAAAAACAATTTTATAGAGATCTTAAATATATAACAAAAAATTAAAACATGGTCATTACTGCTTGGGATTCTTTATAACCAAAATGAAAGATAAGCTATTTCACAATCATTATTACTAGAACTGCCTTTTAATAAAATAAAATGAGACATGCAAGAAAAATAATGACCAAGGAATAAATATATTACAGTTTATTTAATGTAATTAAATGATATGTAATTTCTGACATATAACTTAATACTACTCAAAGTAAATGGTGAAATAAAATGTTTTTAAAATATTCTTTATATTTTTAATATGCTTTAAATTATTTTAAATGAAATAAAAAGTATTAATGATACAAATCTATTTAAATTTATTTCTGATTCTGACAAAAATTGAAATTGTTAATATATAAAAAACTATTTTTGTATAATCAAAAGTATTTATTTCATATTAGAGATGTCTGCCTATCCCTTGTATATGTATTTAATGGATTATGTCCTGTACATGAGGGGTCATATTGACTTTAGGTCAACATGGGTGTGACAATAATCTTGGCCTAAGGGTGGCCTTTGAGCGTTCCATCATCAGATTTTCAATTGGATGGACAATTGAAAAGTTGGAGTGTGGAGTACATTGAAGCCTGGCAATTAAAGTAGGAGGATTTGCCATCTTAATATATATCTGAGCACTTGTAGCATGTATATGTAGAGATGGTAATCTGGACCAACTGATGATTGCTGGTTTAGCATGAAATACGTATATTGATGATTATTTATCTTTTTGACATATGTGTGTTCAGGTGTATCAGTGTTACAAGATAGTGTGGAGAGTGGTGGATAATGTGAAAGTCTGTGCTCATACCCTGTCTATTACATATATAGACACAGGTATATATAAGCCTGTGTATTTCAACTAGAACATGTAATTGTAAATGCTGGTTTTAATATATTTGTAAAAGATTTTAAAAAATAATTAAAAAATAATTCTTCAACCCGTCAAAAATAAAACAAGAATAACAGACACTGAATTATGGTTATGATTTAATTTTTATTAATTAAGACAAAAAACTATTTAACTTTAAGCCTTCTGCTTATTGATATGTATATTCCATAATATATGTTATAAATATTGATATTTAGTTTTGCTAAAAAAATTCAGAGTCAAAAGGAGAGCAGTTACTAGCATGCACCATGTTGAGCATGGGGGGCACTTAGAGGTATATACCATTAGTGTTCTTTATAATAATCCCTAGTTCATGATTATGAATCATCATTTGGTATAAATAAATAGAAACTAAATCTGAGTTAAAGATCACAAATCATTATCTTGTCTATCTGTTAACTAGAACAAATACACATATAATCTATACACAAAGTTGATCTACAGAAGCGTAGAAGCACAGACAAAAGAAACATGATGTTAATAGAAGATTTCACTAAGTATATATAATATCAATTCTATATACATATGGAAGAATAAAAGAAATCTGATGATAGACTATATATATATATATATATATATAGTATATCTATCATCATTCTTAAATTCTATATATATATATATATATATATATATATATACAGAATTTAAGAATTAACTACACTACTAAAGAAAAAGTGTTTATTGCTCAAAAGAAAGATAATTTCTTTTATATTTTAATAAAAAAGAATAGATAAATAGCTGTAAATGAATTAGTTATGTGCTAATAGAAATAAGCTTGAAAAAATAATATCATTGAACATGGAAAACAAAGAGAGTGAACAAGTTAAAATATCAAGAGAAAATGGAAGTTACAATGAATATTAGGTAAATAATTTTAAAATTTTATTATGCAAGTTTTCACAAAAATCTGAGTGATCCATTGTTTGTTTGTTTGATTTTTTTTGCCTAAGATTATTTTCTATGTTAATGATAAATAAAAACATCTAAAATCTTAAATAATAATCAATATATATGAAATAAAGAATTATAATGTTGAAATAATTAACCACATAAGTTTAAAACAAATTGGGATTAATAATTGAATTTATTTTTATATTATAAGATGTATGGGTGTGTACATATATGATTATAAGCATCATATCTAATTTTATATACTATTTATATATAAAATAATATTTTAGATTTATGAATTTTGACAGTAATTGATGAAGAATTGACATGTATTTTATATATTGTAAAATGCTCAAGTACAAGCATATGTTTGTGCTTCCGTATTTTGATCATTTTAAACTTTATGTTAGACCAAATGGAATTATATTTTATTAAAATTGTCAAGCAGTGGTGGCCTAATGGTTAGTTTAGCTGCCTTCTAAGCAGCTGGCCCGGGTTCACTTCAACGCATTTGACATATGAAAAAAAAAATAGTTTGGTCCAAATTTAAATTGAATTTTTTAAATAAGTTTTGTCTTCAATCTGTTGAGTTAATTATTGAGATCTATATAATATTTATAAATAAGTCACGATCAAAAATATAATAAATTGTATTACTGGAGAATATTTATGGTAGACTTCTAATTTCATTTAGATTTTATTATTATTAAATAATAAAATTATTGATTATTATTTTAAATTATTGCAGTGAATTTATTTAAATAATAGATTAGATATTTTAAGTCTGTTTTCTTATACACATACTGACACACAAACACATCAGACCATAAGTAAAGATCGATTTCCATCTTCATTCTTAAAAGAGGTTGCCTTGTTATTGATATTGGTCTAGTTTAAGTGTTGAATGCTTTCAATGAATTTACATTTATAGACTTACTTAGCCTTGAGCACTATTAGTTTATATATATCTTCAGAGTCTGTTGATATCCAAGAAGCTTGTACTAGTCAATAATAGAATTTAATGTGTATATGTGCATTCTATACACTTCTCTGTAGGTTGTATGAATGACACCAAAATCCATACTCTTTATTTATATATTACTACTAGTTTATTTATAAATAGTATACTCATGGTGACTATGATCAACATCATAACAATATCAGTACTTAATACACTTTCATATAACATTTAATATATGCTCATTTTATGTAGCATTTTAATATATGCTTAATTTTATCATTAACTCTTATATATGTGCTTATAGCAAAAAAGGGTGGTCATGCATGACTGATTTATTTTTCATTCCATTGCACTATATTCTGGTTGAAATATTAAAAAAAGTGCTATAGACAAGTAATTATGGTTATTTATTTATTATATATATATCAGAAGCCACTTATAGTGAATATGATTATTCCAACTCTAAAAAAAGGAAATAGAATAAAAGATTACTACTGATGAATTTTGCAATAATTCTGCAAACCAATCAATGAAACACAAATATGTCTACACGTAGAACATACTAGTCTATTATTCTATTTATTTGATATCACATACTTGTCTTTTATTTGAGAAAACCTTTGCTTTCTTAGGAGACTTCAATACTTTATTTAATTATAACTCTTCACTCACTATATTTTATTTTCTGACATATTTTTTCAATGAATGTTATCAAAATTGCATGTCTTTAGACTTACCTCAAAGAATTTTGTCTTTTCCCTGCCCCAAAGAAAAAACTATGATCAAGTTCATCATAAGATGCCTTTTTTCTTTGAAAATCTGTTATTAAAACAAGCAAAACTCTCCATAGAGTAATGCTACTCAGTGCCATCCTGAGTAATCAAAGGATGCCAGAAAGAGCTCTTTACTGATGAAGGCCACAAGCCAGAAACTAGTCTGGGGATATTGAATGAGTAGGTACTAGATGGGGATTTTATGCACAAGCCTTCTGGCATCCATTGATTACTCTGACTGGCACTGAGTGGCACTACTGTATGAAGAGTTTTGCCTGTTTTAATAACAGTTATGCGAAAGCATAAGAAATGGTGATCATGTGATGAAAGTCTGTTGCCATTCATTTATTTGTCTAATATAATGAAGATGTGGTTTTATAATAGTAGACAAAGATCATATTAATTAGACTTATGATCTTGTCATTGTATTTTTAGAATTCAATGGAGCATTTTTAAATAAAATTTTTTTTAAAGCTTTCATAAGATAAAATAATAGTTCTCTATATAACTAATTTAGCAGCAATAGTTATATCACCAGACTAGAATACCTTATCCTTAATTAGTTAGAAGCAGTATGTCAAATTCTTAGTGGCATCGCAACACCTTAATCTTCTTTTCTACTGAAAAACACATCAAGACATTTAAATTAGCTCACATTTTTAATTGAAACCATTCAAGCAAAAAGTCATTGAATACTTTTTTTTTCAACACTGGCAGATAAAGGATTAAGGTTCTGATACTTTTTACTAAAGTAATCTCTTACTATGTTGCTTTTAAAATATTAAAAATATTCTATACATCATCTTTTGATTTGTTAAAAGAAACACAATCATTAGCACATTGCAAATCTAGAAATTAAAAATATGAAGTTTTTGCATTGGATATTTGACCATTGTATAAATATACTAAATCTGTATTGTATCTTTTAGCCCATTTCATGAAATTGTCTATAAATAATATCAAAGACTACTATTACAAAACTGAAAACAAAATTGGAGCATAGTATATATTTAGAGTGTCCATATTTCCATAAAGTCTAACTGGAACACAAGACCATAAAAAAAACTTCAATACAGATTATTAAGTAATATTTACTAAGGCTGTAACTTCAAGAATATGCATCTGAAAAATGTGAAGGCAGAGACTTCTACAGGTCTTAACCACAAGCTGAAGGCAGAGACCTCTACAGGTCTTAACCACAAGCTCGTGGTTAAGACCTGTAGAGGTCCCTGCCTTCACATTTTTCAGACGCATATTCTTGAGATTACAGCCTTAGTAAATATTACTTAGTACAATAATGTGCGTTTAAATAAATTTATAAATACAGATTATTATATATTTCAGTATAAAATTAAAAAATCACAAAGCTATAATCACATTTACATTACTAACTATATATTCATTTTGTAATAAAAATAAAAACAAAAGACAATTGTTTGTATACATATATTATCTATCATAACAATATCACAAATTGAAAACACTTATTACTAACATACCAAAATAATAGGAAACCACTTGCATTTTGGGAAAATTACTGATTAACCAATCAAAAAGTTAATTATAAAATATTAAATGAATCAATAGTATTTAAAATAAATATAAACAATAAAAATTAAATATAAAGTTAAAATTAAAAGTTAAAAAATAAAAATGAGTGGTTAAGAAAATCAGGACAATTAACTGTCTTGAAAGATGGGACACCAGGACAAGAGAGATAAAACTGGGACAAATCTGGGAAAAAACTGGGACGTATGCACACCCTATACATATTCTTCATTAACACCAGTTTCCATTTCAAATGTTTTAGAGTTTTCATTTCTAGTGATAACACTTTCTCTTATTCTATGTAGAAGTGCTATAATGAAAATAAACTTTGGCGGACAACACAATTCATTCCAACCAATGCTACAGTGCTCTTTGATTAAAAATCAAATGTCTAAATCAATGAAAGCAGTATATAATTACTTCTTTCTTTCCTACACTATAAAACAAATACCTATTCAAAACTTCTCCGCAAACGTTAAGGAAGAGAAAAGTTACTACTCACCAATATTCTTAATTGCTGTCGTGTGGATTTTTATAGTTTTTCTTTTACACTTCCACCTAAGAGTAGTTTCATACTCTTATTAATATAAAATTATTAGTTGGATAGCTATAGTTTTAATCACGGAAAAATCTATTAAATTTTTTTTAAAATTTGCTCAAAGCCTGGATTACAAGCTATACGTATATATATGAAAAACAATTGAAAAAACTATAGCATTGAAAAAACGAAAGGGTTCGAAACACTGATTGATAGCTTTTATAGTTCTCATTTCTTTATTGCGTTTTCTTTGTTTAATGTTTACAAAACAAGTTAAAGTTGATAGCAATATATATATACTGTATGTGTATATATATAATGGCTCTAAATATTGAGATGATAGAATAAATTATTAATTGGGGAAGGGGACAGGCAATATTAAATTATCACCGACAGTGATCAAGTATTATTGCTTAGCTTAATTATTCAGTTTAGTTTTAAACCAATAACTTTATATATATAAGCAAAAATATCTTTTAATTAAAAAAATCAAGTATCTATATTTATTTAGTAGTAAAGTGAATTTACTAATAATTAGATTAATTGTACAAGATTTTTTTTTTTTTTTTTTAAATTAAATTCTGAAGTAAATGTCTAAACTCTGTGAAATCTCTCAATTTGACATCTCTTCCTGAAGTGTAGGTTGTTTTGAATTGGCATTTATTATTAAATTGGCATTTTTTTTTTTATTCAGAGAAAGGTGATAAAGTATGAAGAAAAAAAAATAAACAGGTAATCAATCCGTCTTATTGATTGTTCTCACCTGGTTTTGATAGAGGTTGATATTGTCCATTAACATATGAGCTTGTAAGCCATTCAAGCTTGTGATGCTATTACATGATAAATCCACCTGCTGAATAATACCAGGTAATTGTATTATTAATTTAAATTAAACAATATTGAAACAAAGAAAAAAAAATGTAAATGAAAGTTTTATCTTACCTGCAAATTAGATAACGTTTTCAGAACCCTGATGTTGGTAATGTTATTATTTTTCTTAAAAACAAACAAACAAACAAACAAAAAAATCACTTAACTACCACTGAAAAACGAACAAAAAATAAAATAAAAATAAGGGCGTAAGAATAAACTACTAAAAAGCAAAACAAAATAATCAAAAATAAATTAGCAAAAATATATGTATATGTATCAAAACTATAATTTCATGTCTTGCTTTGGTGGTCGAGAGGTCAGCGCGACTGCCTTGCACTTGCAGGCAGTTGCCCGGGTTGCGGGTTCGCGAATCCCGGCCGATGCTATGACACTTAAAAAAATAACAACAACTATAATTTCATTTAAATAAAGCATCTTTATTAAATTATATTTTTAGCTTTTTTCAAAAGTTTATTTTTTAAAAAAAAGCATTTTTTTTTCCAAGATAAATTTTATTCAGTAGTCAATGGTTACAAAGGATTCATAATGATATTATACAGGTTATATAAATAATTGCATGTATAAACATAAGATTGTGTACAAATTGCATATATATGAAGTATATTGCTCAAGTATGAACTATGCCAATGATTATAAATAGTTCGTCATAGAAAAAATTATCACATTGTTGGGATGGTTACATATTTTGGCTTATATAATGTATAAATGTAGTATCTTGAAATTATCAGGTGGATGTTTTATGTTAGCTAGAATACCTGTTCCACCAGCTATGCATTGCTTGTGGATACTTCACAATAATCCTGGTTGCCAAATGTTTCTATGATTATGTAATTAGAGTTTATATGGCATTAGGCTTTTCCCATAAAGAAGATGTGGGGGTGGTTTAATCTAACCCATTGCTTGATAGCATATATTCTGCTGATTGAATTTATTCCAAGAATATTCAGACCACCAAATCCAGTCTAATGAAGGCCATCAATATTAAAATGTTATTCACTATTAAAGTTTATCAATCATGTCTGTTGAGTCAGACTCTGTCGCAGCAGCTTCACTGTCCAAGTTAATTAATCCTGGCCACTTTAGATAGCTTCTTGAATGCACTTTGTTCCCGGTTATAATTTTGTTTGTTGTATCAGCTGAAGAATGCAAGAAATCCGGGTGGTTGCCATCCTCATTTGTCTTGATTTTCTTTTCCATGGCCTTCTTTTTGGCTGATGATTTATTTTCATGCTTGGGAATGTAATAGGACATTTATTTTCTGTGCTTTTAAAGATATCCTCCTCAGAATTTGACTTATCAGTTTTATCAGATTTCCTCTTTTTGGTGTTTGTTCTTTCATTTAGGAAGTTCATTGATTCTTCATTCTCAGAACTAGAGTTGTTATGGTTTTTTTTTTTTTCCATCATTTTACCATTGATTTGGTTTGCCTTATTTTGGGGATTTTTGTTTAATGCACTAAAGCATTTTTTTCCATGTCATAGCATCGTCCGAGAAGCAAACCCGCAACAACCGTCTACAACCAACTGCTTGCTTGCAAGATGGCTGCGCTGACCTCTCGGCTAACAATGCAATGGAAGTAAAGTAATAATGATGTAAATAAAGACCTTTTTTATTACTTCTTTCAATTTTTATTGATCAAATATTTTCTTCAGCATAGTAGTAGAATGATATCCACATATATAAATGACGAATGGTGTTAAAACTTTACATAAAATAAAATTTATAACAAACAGTCAAGCATTTAAAAATTTCTTTCATAAAAAACGTAAACAAATGCCGCCATTTTTTTTTCTTATGAGTAAATGCACAATTTCTTCTATTTCTTATTTAAGAAATCTTTTTAATTTATACCCCCAAAAGTTTGAAAAGCACTTACCACCTAGAAAATCAAGAGTAAATAAAACACAATAATTAGCTAAAATTTGGCTTTCCAACAAGCACAAACTATTTTAATGTAGCTACGTAAACAATTTTCAAATAGTCTACTGCAATGCAAAGGCTTTCCAATAGCGTATCAAAGAGGAACAATGAAAAAGATAACATTATCAGGCTTGAACAGTTTTTGTACTTCTTTCATCCTCTAGTTAAGAATAATCCTATAAGGTCAAGCGTTGGTGGCCGGGGGGGGTCAGCATAGTTGCCTTACAAGCAGTTGTCCCGGGTTTGCGGGTTCACTTCCCGGCTGATGCTTTGACACATAAAAAAAAGAATAATCCTATAATCGTTTAATGACCAATATTGGATGGTTAAGTAGCTTAACTATGAATAGGCTAACTGAAAGGACAATTATAAGACTAACTGAAACCAGGAAAAATTTCAAGTTTTACTTACTTGGGATTCAAATCCAAGTTATGAGCATGTCAGGCAAATTTACTAATGCTATGCTCTGAGTTAGATGTAATATTCTGCAAATTCATTCATATTTGATGCATATGCATAAAAAGGAGTGGAGCGAGTCGAGTATACAACTAGTTGTCAGCTGTTATTACTAAATAAAAATGACCACAAATGTTGACAAAATAGATGAAAGAAGTCAATAACTTTATACATTGAAATAAAAATTAAATTGCAATTTTAAAAAAATTGGTATTATTAAGTTATCAATCTGCACTAAAATAAAAAGATGTAAAATATCTGATTTTCCAAAACATATTCTTTCTTGGTCATGTGACTTCAAAAAAGCTAATTAATTTTATTATAATAAAATCCTGTTTTACTATTCTATCAACATTTATCTATTAAAGGCAATGTTTCTTTTTATATTAAATGTTAAAACATCTATTTTTTCGTAGTGACTTTTGTCATCTTGTTTATGGTGATTCTACAAATGAGTAGAATATACACCCAAGTAGAAATGTAATTCATTTATTTCTATTAAACAATATGTTTAAAAACTTTATTTAGGGTAAAAAAATGCCTTCTTAATTTTGGAAATTAGTTGTATGATAAAACTAATTTTGTAGTTAAGAATTATTAGAAAAAGAAATATGAATGACTTTTGTTCAGTAAATATTGTGCAGTACTTATTATTGCTAATTATATTGTTGACATCATAATACTATTATACAAGAAAATTATAATCTTCAAACATTTCCTAATTACATTCTTTGCTCTCTCACTGACAAAAATGGTTGTTAAAACACTGAACATCACATGATTACCATCTCTCCTCACTGACAAAGGCCACAAGCCAGAAATTAGTCTGGGGATTTTGAATGAGTAGGCACTAGATGGGGATTTTATGCACAAACCCCTGACATCCATTGATTACTCTGGTTGGCACAGGCTGGGACTACAGTATGGAGAGTTTTGCCTGTTTAAAAATGGTTGTGTTCATATTGTTAATCTATGGGATACTGTTGGAAAAATACTTGCCCCCAGTGGCCTCTGAAATGGATATCAAATTTTAAAACATACTCTAACCAACTGAGCTGTTGTGGATAGTCTTAATATAGTTTGATTAGAATTGAAACATAGTAGATAATACAGCAGATAAAAAAATATAACTTTTTTTTTGGCAAAATTATATTCCAAAATGTCTAAATAATAAAAATGGAAAAGATGACTGGATGAATGCAGTATTAATATTAATATTTAAAAAAGATGATGCAAGAAGATAACACACCTATCAGTATTTTATCAATTCTATATAAAAAATTTATCAGGATAATTACAAGTTATCTACAGTGAACTTTAGACTTTAATCAAGCAAAAGAACAAACTGGATTTAAAAGTGGTTTAATATAGTGGATCATATACAAGATAAGAGAGAAATTATAGAAAGTGCCTATGAATATGAATTGCCATTCTGCTTTGGATTTGTAGATTATGAAAAGACATTTGATTTTATAAGCATTTCTTCAGAAATTAAGGCATTGGATCATCAAGGTATAGACCTAGGATATCATATTCTGCAGAATGTTTACAAAAATGCAAAAGGAACTATTAAATTATATAATGATATTAAGAAGATCATTAATTTAATAATAATCCATTTGGAAACCACCAGTTACTGTGGATTCAACCACAAACTTATTACTTGCTTCAAAGCAAAGATTTGAAACAATTTAGGAAGGGAACTTTTTTCTTTTAAAAAGTTCATTTCAAACATTAGAGTGAAAGGAGGACAATGAAAAAAACAATATTAAAAATGAATATATATATATTACTATTTGGATTGTAAAAATAACATTTATTCTGAATACAAAGTTAAAGAGAAAAAATATTAGTTTTTTTTTTTGAACCCTAAAAAAACATTTTTAGATCAAAAAAAATATATATATATAAAACTATTTTGTCAAAATATTTTAATATATATCAAGTAGATTTATAATAGTAAACAGTATTTTAATTTTTCAAAGAAACAACTACATTGTCTAGGCCTGGTCTCTTTTTTAAAACAAGCGCGTACTCAGTACAAAAATGCTAGTTCTTAAATAATTAATTTAAAACTTTATTGAGAAAATAGGTTAATTAAAAAAAAAAAGTGAAAAATGTGCAGAGTTATAAGTTATGTTTAATTTTAATATTTTTTCCATAATTATTAGTATTTTAAATGTAATACTTATTTGTTAAAAGTTATTAGATACAAACAGTCAAAATGTCGTTATTAATTGTAATAACTTGATAAAAAATTTCCAGTAGTAATTTAAGCCATGTAAAGTTTTGAAATCTTTATTAGAACAAAAGATCTAAAACAGTAGCAATTTTTTTCCATACAATAGAGCCATCTAGTGCAAGCTCTAGTAATCAAGAGATGCTAGAAAGTTGTGCATTATAATTCTTATCAAGTGCCTACCTATCTAATATCCCCAAACTAGTTTCTAGTTTATGGCTTTCATCAGGTGAGAGCTTTGAATCTGATAGCAATGTATCTGGATTTTTGGATCTAATGCATCTCTTCAGCCACTACATTTTATCTTTTTGGTTATCTACAAAGCAATTATTCCAAACTGAAAGCAATAATGTTTTCAATCCAAGCTAATTCATTTGTATAATCATACAGATCTGAATCAGTTCAGAATCTATATATTTTGATAAATACATTTTGGTGACTATGATTATTACAAAACCAAAGACAACAGAATATAGAGATACTGGACTGGATTCAGATCTGCATGAGTATACAAGTGAATTGGCTTGAATTGAAAACATTATTGTTTTCAGTTTGGGATAAGGGCTTTATAGTTAACCAAAAACGTAAAAAGTGGGCGGTGGTGGAGTGTATTAGATCCAGTGATACAGATGCACTTCTCCCAGATCTAAGATTCCTCTCTAATGAAAACTATTAGACAGCAACTATAGATAGAGACAGCATAGTGATTATAATATACAACCTCCTACCATTTATTGATTACTAGAGCTTGCACTAGATGGCACTATTGTATGAAAAATTTGCTATTGTTTTAATAGCTTGTGTAAGCTTAAGAAAAAGTCATCAAGTGTTATTTAACAAAAGACTAATGAGAGAGAGAAAAAACTTAAGAACTTCAACTTTAGTAAGGGGTTTTGGAAGAAATAATATATTAGGAAGTTATTATGGATCAAAAGACCTTAATGTTGATTTGAATTATTTTTTGTTATCAGAGTTTTATAGGTAATCTAAGCAGTTATGGGACAAAAACATTAAACCAACCCAATCTCCTCTAAATTTTGCTACCACATAACTGACACATATCTGTTTTCTTGGTTGATGTACTGGTAAAAAGTTATGGCAAGTTTTTTTTTCATGTGTCAAAGTATCAGCCAGGAAGTGAACCCTCAAACCCGGGACAACTGCTTGTAAGGCTGCTGTGCTGACCATTCGACCACCAACGCATGACAAGTTATGGCAAGTTGTTGCCTCAATATACGCATATATTTTGTGCATGTTTGTTTTTATTAAATGCATCAATATCATTTATATATAGCTATAAACAATGACTGTAGACATTTTCTTTTCCAGATAGTAATTTTGACTTTAAATATGCTTATCTCTGAAGCCTCTAGAAAGAACATTTTGCTAAACTTAGATAGCTTGATAGTTTACCTCAATTATCAAATAAACATTTTGTTTCTTATTTGATTAAGGAATTTTTGTTTGCCAGAAAACTAATGAGTCCAAAATTTATTGTTTTAAAAATATAATACTTTTAGATAAAAATTTTTGAAAATTCAAATATATTGAACTTATGCTAGTGGGATAATATATGTACAAAAATGGTTATATTTAAAGGAATAAAGAAAATATTTTTTACAAAATTGGATGATTTCATCAGCATGATCCAATAATCCTTGGTGTTGGGACCATAAAGTTTATTTCAGTCTATTACGATAATGTAAATTCACCAAGAGTTTCATCTTATTGTGTTAGTAAAAGATGAAAAGTCACTCAAATCATAAAGTTTTATATTGAGTATATTATGTTTTAATGACAAATGTATCTACTTTCTATACTCATGACTTGGGGTTTAAATTTAGGTGGAATTTAATTTTTTTTCTTCAAAAAATTGAGATATTCTAAACAAAAAAAAAAATAAAGAGCTATAAATTATACCATTTATCAAAAAAAAATAAAGAGCTTTGCTAATTACCCTAAGATTCTTTGTTGATAAAACCTAGCAAAAGAAAGCATTTAAAATATCTCTATCAGAAACCACACCCAAATGCCAGACCAATGATTTTGTGCTTTGGCACTCCTCAGTGAGGTGCTAGGTTAGCTTCAGACACTAGATCTCTAAAAATACTAACCCAAAGCCAGTGTTTATTCTAAGCCAATCTAGCATTTTTTCAGATAACTAGACCTAAGCCAACTTACATAACCATATATGGATTGGTTAAAAAATGGGTATCTAGTTAAAAAGACAGAGAAGGAAGATTCTATGATAGCATGGGTTGGTTAGATGAGCATGAATGTTCTGATTATAAAACAAAATATAAATATAATAAAATGTAATTTTTGACTCTGATAAGAAAAGTGTAATGCTCTTTTGAGTGCAGAGTCTTTAAGGTTAATGATTATTGATGGATGAGTTATATTGCTTGATGCACTTCATATAAACCATTCTAATTATATCTATAAAAATTAATAAAATATATTAAGCATACATTTAGTTGATTATCTATATAACTAGTTGTTCATAAATACATATTTTTAATTACTCAGTACATTACGATTTTAGGACAACATAATATAGATTCAAGATATTGCCAAATTTTAAAGAATATTTATGCAAATACAACAACAGTGATGAGATTTGGAAATAATAAGAACATTAGTATTGGTAGGTTGTTTTTTAGACAGACTGATCCCAGTTCTCTAAAATGTTTTGTAGCAGTGTTTTTCAAATTAATATGAGAAGCAAATGAGTAGTTTATTTAAAGCATAAATAAATTGAGTTTACATGGAGTATATTTCTCATAATCATAGCCTATTCTGACTCACTCATAGGAATCATTATGTATGTACAATATGCAAACTTTATGCAAATGAGTCAATTAGCCCATCTTTTGGATATAGCAAAACATGATTCTTTGCGATTAATGGCAGAGTCTTCCTCTATGAAGTAAGCCTCCTTTACCTTACGTTTAACATCATGCCTCTCAGTACAAACCAATTTTGCAATGGCAGGTTCGAACTCATGTCTGGCTACTTTTTGATGTTGTACAATATTGAACTCCATTCTGGCTTGGTATAACGTTAAGTTTCTTGTAGAAAATATGTATATTAGACTTGCAATACCTATTGATAGTATAGAATCATTATGATTGAATTATATTCTATTAGTTGGTGATTTTAATTGTCCTATGAGTTTAAATACTTTTTTTCAATATAGGTAGTAAGTTTTTAAGATTAAATAGCTTTATGAATTGTATGAATCTGACATATAAGTTTCTACATAATAGTTTAAATAAAGATCTGACCTTATCTACTTTTAGGACTATTAGACTTTGTGAGAGTACTCCATTTATGAAATCTGATATTCTTTATCTCCTTCTTGATTTCTTATTCCTGTTGCTTTGAATAAAAAAAATTTTTTTCATCAACAGTTAGAGATTTTAAAAAGGGAAACTATTTTGATCTTATATTTAAAATAAGCTAATAGTTCTTGCAAGAGAATCAGTGCGTTTAATGTAGTATGACCATACAATTTTGTGAAATTACAAAAAAAAAGTGACATGTATTGGACATATACTGGACTATAAAGGAACAAAATTGGAAGTACAAATAGAGTAGGAGTCATTATAAATAAAAAGTGGAAGAAGAACATTGTGGAGATTGATGATGTATTGGAAAGAGTGGCAAGATTGGTTATTCAACTTAATGGTAGATATCAAATGTAAATAATTCAGATTATTTCCCAACAAATTCTCATTGCGATGAAGTATTCGACTATTTTTATATAGACAAGGCAAAACTCTCCATACAGTAGCACCATCCTGCGCCAACCAAAGCAATCAATAGATGCCACAAGGCTTGTGCATAAAATCCTTATCTAGTGCCTACTCATCCAATATCACCAGACTAGTTTCTGGATTGTGGCCTTCGTCAGTAAGGAGCCTTGGATCTGAGAGCACTGCACCTAGATCTTAGGATCTAATGCTAGTATAAGAAATAGTGATCATGTGCTATTTTTATATAAATGCACAAAAAGCTTTTGATCAGACCAAGCAATATTTTAAAATTGTCAGTTCAGAGATTTTAATGTTAAATTGGTAAACAATTGAAAGATAAAAGTGCTGTAGGCAAATTTGGTTATGATGATAGAAATGAGAGAGGACATTGACTTATGGAGTTTTCAGAATAAGAAAAACTTTATATTTTGAATTCTTTTTTTTTGAGAAAAATGTTAAATGAAAATGGACATGGAAGCATCCAAATGAAGATACAGCAGAATTGGATTATATTTTAACTAACAGAAAATATGTATTTCAAGATGGTAATATTCTTAATAAATTCAACACAAGAAATAATTATTGATTAGTGAGATGTAAGATACATGTTAATGCAAAACTAGAAAGACAAAAATTATTAAAAAAAACAATATTCACCATTGATCTTCTTAATATTCAAAAACATTCTAATGAAGTTAAATTAGAACTTGCAAATATTTTTCAAATATTAGCAGATTTTGAACATGATTCAGATTTGAATGAAATTAATACTAAAATAACTGATACATTTTTAAAAACTGCAATAAAGATAGCTGATAGAAAAAAGCAGCAATTGACTAATAAAATTTCTACTGAGACAAGAAAATTTATAAAGAAAAGAGGAACGTGAGAGTATATAAAAATGATATATTAAGGACTGAATATCTCAAAGGTTGTGAAAAAGAGTTGATGATGTAAAAAAGTATAATTGTGAACTAGCGATGAAAGCTGTAGAAGTGAACATAAATCCCAAGAGTGTAAAACAACATTTTGATATTGGTAGGAAACTTATATGTGCAATAAGAAAAAAAATGTAACTCTTACTAAAAAAAAGAGATGACTTCATGAAATGTGTAGAAGAGTTCTATCAAGACTTATGTAATAATAAAGAACAAGGAAAAGTACACCCTACAACTAATATATCTTATGATTTGCCCAGGAATGTAATTGAAGAAGTGAGACATGCAATTAAATTTATGAAGGGAAAATCTCCTGGTAATGATAGAATTATAATCAATATCTTAATATCTATTTCACACAGCACAGACGGTATTGAAATTAAACTGAGAGAGCGCAAACCTCTCAAGTGCTTAGCCAATCAGATCACAAATACTGAGACAGAGAATTTAACAAGAAAAGAGTGGTTCCACTCTCTTCTTTACTTGTCTTTCTATATATCCAAGCCAGTCCAAAGTACTTAGATCTGAAAGTGTGAATCTTAAATATCTCCACACTCAACTCACTGAGTTCTAATTATAAACATACAACGTGAAATCTTTCGATTTACTATGCAGTAGTTTTTCGATGTTATAACTTGTAGCAATATATGTAAATAATATCTATTTTACAAAGTGCAAACGGTATTGAAATTAAAATAAAACTTTTTTGGCAAAGTTATATACCAAATATCTAAATGATAAAGATGTGTCAGATGATTGGAAGAATGCAATATTAATATTTAAAAAGGGTGATAAAAATATTAGAAATTACAAACCTATCAGTTTTATACAAAATTTTAATCAAGACAATTACAACTTGTCTACAGAAAACTTTGGATTTCAACTAACCAAAAAAAATAAATAGATTTAATAATAGTTTTACTGCAGTGAATCATATCTAAGTATTGAAAGAAGTTATACCAATGAATATGAATTGCCATTATGCTTTGAATTTGTAGATCATAAAAAGGCATTTGATTCTATAAACTTTTTTTTAGTGATTAAAGCATTGGATCATCAAGATGTAGACCCAGGATATTGTCATATTTTGAAGAATATTTATAAAAATGCAACAGCAACAATTACATTACATAATGATACTAGCGAGATTAATATTGAGAATGGTATATGATAGGGTAACTCCATAATTAAAAAACTTTTTACAGCTGTGCTGCAAGAAGTATTTTATGGATTAAAATGGGAAACTAGAGGAGTGAAAGTAAATGGAGATTATTTAAGTCATTTAGATTTTGTAGATGATGAAATTGTTTTTGCAAATAATGCTTCAAAGCTTCGGGAAATGTTGCAAGAGTTATCAGATGAAAGTAAGACTAAAGATAAAGTTAAACAGACTAAAGAAATGTTTGATGGATTTTCTTAAACAATAAAAATAAAGATTGATAATGATGAGTTAGAAAAAGTTAGCAACTACAAATACTTTGGTCAGATTATTTCTATATTATCAACTTAAATTTAACTGCTTTTGATAGAAATAACTTAATATTAAAAAGGAAATGCGTCTGTGTGTTTGAAAAGGAAGATTTTTAATAAATGTGTTTTGCTAATCCTTACTTATGAATCTGAGATTTGGATACTTAACAGAAGAATAATACAGAGACTTCTGACCTTTCAAAGGAGTATAGAGAAATGCATGTTAGGAATAACAGTAAGATATCAAAAACGAAATATAAAAATAAGAAAACTAACAGGTTTTACTGACATCGTTAAAAGAATTAAGAGATTGAAGTGGAATTGGGATAGACATATCTCTAGATTATAATAGTTGGACAGTTGAAATCTGAAACCGGATTCCAAGGTATTGTAAAGACTTAGAAAGATAAGCATGGATGAAATAAAGAAGTGTGTGAGAATGATGTGGAGAAGAGAGGCTAGAAATCAGAGAAGATGAATTGAACTTGGAGAGACTTTTATCCTGCACTGGATTGATAATTGTTAAAAATGATAATGGTGATGATAATGGTACTTCTTGGAATGAAGTTTATAATTGTTTGGATCCAGATACTGCAGCTGTGAAATTTGATGAAATAATTAATTTGGTGGTCTTTAAATTTGTTCCTTTGAAAGTGAATCTAAT
Source organism: Epiperipatus broadwayi (assembly GCA_028023455.1). Classification (NCBI taxonomy): domain Eukaryota; kingdom Metazoa; phylum Onychophora; class Udeonychophora; order Euonychophora; family Peripatidae; genus Epiperipatus; species Epiperipatus broadwayi. Next base: position 138,426 of record JAQFVV010013316.1, read on the forward strand.
GAATAATTTTTATAATAAACTTATAAAAAACAATTAAGCTAAAAATAAAAATCATAAATTTTTTAGGGCAACAAATTCTTTATTAAAATGTTTTGTTGAATCTTAGATCTACTGCCAAGGCTAGACAAAGAATGGATTTTAGCAATCACTTACTAATTATGAAAGGCAATAAAAAGTCAAATTGTTAATCCTCAATCAAAGTTAACAATAATGTAATAACCGTGAACCATCTTTTGTTAATATCTAATTAATTTGCATATATTTTTTCTTCTTGCAGCAATATTTAATGTTTTTATCATTCATATGATTTCTCTCATATGCTGTTATTTTAAATTCTTTGCATTATGTAAAATTTAGTCAACAAATAAAGTTAGCTTTTTTAAAACTAAAAAATATGTTTCGTTTGGTTTTGATGTCACACCTACCTACATAAATATTCTAGAACTTGTACTTTTTATTTATATACCTGTTATCCAGAAGTTACTTTTCCTAATAGGTAGAAAATTATTGTTTCCAGATAAATTATTTGAATTGTTCATATATGAATCTGTTTATACTTATTTGAAGAATTTATTCCAGAATTTCAGCATGGGTTCATGCAAAACATATTTGTAATTATAAACATGATGCATTTTACAACAGATGTTTTAATAACAGTTATGAGAAAGCATAAGAAATGGTGATCATGTGATGCATTTTACTGATGTTGTGTCACACGCTATTGATAATCAAAACCAAGTTGATACAATTTATTTTGGTTCACCTAAGGCATTCGATAAGATTTCCTACTCTATACTCATAACCAAATTAATTATCTGGGATTAACTAAACCATGATTAGAATGGGTTGCATCTTCTTTGCATAAAATGCCACATTTTGTTAAATATTTAGGTTGTGAATCAGATTATTTTAATGATTTCTGGTGTTCCTCAGGGATATTTTAGGACTATTTCTGTTCAATATATATATATATTGATACAAAGATTTTCACGGGTTGCATATATAAAAGACATATTTTTTGGGTTCATCCATGTTAAAAAATTTAAATATTGATATATCGACATTTCAACTTGATCACACAAGTCATCCACTGGTTGATAAAAGGTAGAAAGATGGTTGTAGAGGCACTACAATCACTGATTTGAAAAAAATGTTAAAAGTTCCACCAATATCAAAAATGTTAAATTAAGAATGTTTTTTAAAAAAATCTTTCCAAATAGGAGGAAGTTTGCATGTATCATCTTGCTTATTGATACAATCTGGCCTTTTAAGTATCTCAATGGCTTCTCTAATTTTGCACTGGTAGAGATTATCATATCTGGATATGATCCTGTACTAGAAAAATCAATTTTATGACCTGAATCTATAGTATGGAGTGAGAGTGCTGATGATGATGAGTGTTGTTTAACTGTATTAGCATTCTCATCTCTCCTAACACTGCTGTGAAGTTTACTCATACCTATGTAAGAAGCTTTACAATTTTCACATGAGATTTGATAAACACCATGAGATTCAAGAGGGATTGAATCCTTAGGCTTGGTTATTATATTGCTGATCTTTTGATGAGCAGAAAATGCTGTATCTATATTATAGCGTTTTAATATACGTCCGATACTGTCTGTAGTTCCTTTTACATATGGAACACAAATCCTAATAGCTGATTTATCATCTTTTTGTTTCCTATTTTGTCTATTTTGGGCTTGAAATAAGGCTTTTTTTTTTTTTATAAATTTGTAATTATAACTATTTGCTAATAAAACACTATTAATATGATTTATTTCTTCTTTCAGATGTGTCTCATCTGAAAGGTTAATTGCTCTATTTAAAAAAATTTTTGCCTACAAAAACCTTTGGATTGGGGTGGTGATGAGAATGAAAGTAAAAATATCTCTTTGTGTGTATCCCTTCTCTTAATTGAAAAAGATAAACTATTTGGTGTTCTGGTGACTAGAACATCAAGAAAAGGGAGTTTCCATCAGACTCTGTTTCCATTGTAAATTTAATATGAGGATGCATATTATTTAAATGTAAGAAAAAATCATCTAATTTATTTTTTCTATGTTGCCATATGACAAAAGTGTCATCTATGTATCTGAGCCAAATGAGAGATTTTAAATGACGGTATATCAATATTTAAATTTTTTAACATGGATGAACCGGCAAAATATGTCTTTTATATATATGACTTATATTATATATCTGATTGCTGCATTTCATACTTTGATAATAACATTAAGATTTTTAAATACATTAACTCATCTAATGATTGTAATTATCTACAAAATTGTAACAAAATATTTGAATTATGGGGTATAAACAATAATATGAACTTAAATGGGGGTAAAACAAAAATGATTACTTTTTCAAGAAATATTTAGGTATAATTTTAGATTCTAAATTACTTTTCTCAAGTCACATACATTATTTATGTTACAAAACATTTAATGTTATGGGTTATCATTAGGGGAATAAGATTCTTTAATAGAGAAACTTATGAAAATCTTTTTATATCTTTAGTATTATCAATTTTAATCTATGGCAGTGTTATTTGGAATTCTGACAATCACTCTCATAGTAGAGCTTTGGATACAGTACAAAAAAAATAGACAAGTTATTATATTGCAATATTTGGAACAAGATGTAACTCTTCTCAAGTTTTTTTAAAGCTATTAAACAATCTTAATGTTGTTTTATTTTTTTGCAAAAGTAATCAAAGGACAAATCAACATAGTAAATTCCATTAGTAAAATTTCCTACAACGTTCCTGACAAGTGTTTGAAACATGAATACTGCAAAATTTAATACTACTTGTTTAAGAGATTTTTTTATTATTAAGACTTATAAGGTTATTTAATTCCTATTATCATTATGTTGATATTCATCATTTAACTGTAGATGAAATAAAATATTTATAAACAATTGTAATATATTTCTGTATTCTTATTTATAATACTGTTTTTGTTTTACTTTTTTTTTGTTTAAATTATTAATATTGTGTTCTGTTTATTAGACTTTTTTATATGTGATTGTAGAATATGTTGATGTAAATAAATTGAATTGAATTGGATTATTATTACTATTACTACTATTACTACAAGTACTACTATTATTACTACTACTAGTAGTAATACTACTACTATTACTATTATTATAAAAACTGGCTTAAATTTAAATAGATTTGTATCCTACATGTAATTAAGAATGATATAATAAAATATGAGAATCAATGTCATATTACATTACATTGTACATTTGTGTATTTAAACATCAAAGTTAAAGCTTAAAAAATGGAAAGTTATACAATTAAAAAAACACTTAAAAATGAACATTTATTTTATTTTTTATATTTTCAGTTAAAAAATTAAAAAGTGTCATTTTACTTTTTTTTTACCCTAACTTTTGAAATAAAACTTCCCTGTAATTATTTTTCAATCAAATTAGAAAGTAGCTTTAAAAAAGAATCTTTCCTTAACATAATTAAGACAGTCTCTTTTTTTTTAGATTTTCAAATATCTGGTAATGAATATTTGGTAATATTTTTAAGGTTCAAAATTTTTCATTTATAAATCAATAATGACTTCTTTATTTTTTTATATTTGCAGTATACACTATTAAAACAAAGTTATACGATCTTTTAATGCTTTAAAATTACAAGTACTCTTATTTTTTGAAATATTCAATCGCAAAATATTTTCCATTTCATCTTATCAAAATTAAAAAAATGTTTAGGGAGTGTAAATGTCTCTTTATAATTAGAAGTTTATTTTACTTGGATAAACTTTTGTTAAATTTAATTAACAAAATGTTTGCTTTATTAATATTTACTTTCTAAAATATAATTTTTCAGCTAATCATTAACTATATCTTAGATAAATCATAATTATGACCTCAGATATTGAACTGTATTTTCAAATGGAATGCAATATTTACTGCTTGTTTGCCTTTGATAACCTCTAATTTCACATATAGGTTATAAAAATAGCATTTTTTAAAGCTTAAAATTAAGGTGTTACATATAGAAATGCACTGGTGTATTATTGTATAGTTATGTAATCATCATGATGCAAAAAACATATCAAATAAAAATTCATTAATGAGGACTCATTCTATATTCATACACATAATTCAAGACTAAAATAATGTTCAATGGATTTTCCCAAACGATGAAAATAAAGATTGATTATGATGAGTTAGAAGAAGTTAACAACTACAAATACCTTGGTCAGATTATTATTACAGATGGAAACATAATAGATAAAATTAATCATAGAAGTAAACTTGGTCGGAGTGCTTTTAGTAGAAATAAGTTGATACTAAAAGGAAATATGCCTATGTGTTTGAAAAGGAAGGTTTTTAATAAATACATTTTATCAGTTCTTACTTATGGATCTGAGACTTGGTCACTTAATAGAAGAGCAATACAGAGACTCAGACAACTCAAAGAAGTATGGAGAGATGTGTGTTAGGAGTAAAAAGAAGAGATCAAAAATGCAATATATGGATAAGAGAACAAACAGGTGTTACTGACCTCATTGAAAAAATTAAGAGACTAAAGTGGGATTGGGCTGGACATATTGCTAGAAGAAATGATAATAGATAAACAATTGAAATCTTAAATTGGATTCCAAGAGATTGTTAAAAGACTCAGAAAGAGATCACATGTGAGATGGATGAAATAAGAAAGTGTGCAGGTGTGATGTGGAGAATAGAATCTAAAGATTGGAGGGATTGAACTTGGAGAGACCTTCAACTTGCAGTGGATTGATAGTTGTTGACAATAATGATGATGATGATGAATTCAAATTTAAAGTTATATCACATTAAATTATTTTGATTTACATTCTTAGATCTAATGTAAAATGGTTTTAATACTACTTAAATTCAATAGAATTGGAATTATCAAGTAAAACTTAAAACTTTAATATATGAGCCAAATTACAATAATTAAATCGGTTAAAAAAATACATATAAACAAACAAGAATAGGAAGAAGAATCATTAGCACCAAACGATTGATAATCTTGATGATTAATAATTTCAGCTTCATTGTTCCACTAGAGGATGTTTTGGGGAGTCTATTGTTTTGCAGGGTCTATTTAAAGCTTGTATGTATGTGCATAGGTGTGAGAGTTTGCATGTATGTGTGGATATATGTATTTTTTCAAATTCAATCACTTATTTAGGGAAGACATTTTAATATCCGTGCACATATTTTAAATCAACTTTACCTCTCACTTTTTGTTGCTATCCCAAAAACAATATTAAAAAATACTTGGCCCACATCTTGGCGTAGAAGACCAAGTAATAACACTTGAATGTTGTTGATAATAATTTGACAATGCTTATCAACAATTTAGACAATTCATTCTAGAAGCTCAATTTTAAAGTTGTATTATTATATTTTGAAAATATTCAACTAAATATTTTGGGCATTCATACAGAAAAGGTAATCTATATAATTTAAACGTTGCTTTTATTATTGCTTAGCATGTTTTTAATGTGTAAATATCACAATCATAGCATTATTACTTCTTTAGAGTTTTGAGTTTTTAAGTATACTTGATGAATATTTTAATATTTAACAACATTTAAATTAGTTTTATTTGATATTCAAAAGTATTTAAATCCATTACCACTTCTATGAGAGAGGGATGCTTGTGTCTTTTTGTCTCTTGAGAATCAATCTTTATCTATTGCCAAATCTCTTTAATCTTTTTCATTTTTTGTCTTCCCTCTCAGTGCGTACAATTCCAGCTTTTAATAAATCAAATTTATGGCCAGATTTTTGCTCATGGTCCATAAATATTGAGGAATATTTAACACTCTATGTACTCTGTTGTATAGGTATTTATTCTGGGCTAGTCTCATTGAGAGGTTAGTTCTCGATTTCCCATAATATGCAAACTTACTCATAGATTGGTTACTTTGGATTTTGTAGATGATTTGGTGAACAGTTTCTGCAGGCAGTTTATTCTTCGAATTGTTAACCAGTTTGTTTAGTGATGGGGAGTTCAAAAGCTTATGTTATATTTTTCAGAATATATTCTTTTTAATTTTTGAACCACCTCTGGGATATATGGATGGGTAATCAATGTTTTCATCTCCATAAGTTGAGGCTGTAGAGACGTTTTTTATTTTGCTGTAAAATCTATTAATCATATTAAGAATTTAGTTATGATTATGTCTTAGATTATGTAAGTCTTTGACATATGCAACTATGTTATTTTTCTTGTCAGTCTCAAATTTGCACAATTTGTAATTCCTGTATAAAAAACCTTTCAGTCCAGCGTATTTGTGTGGCATAGGCATTAAAGAAACACTTTAGAATTTCTAGTCTAAAATAAGAATTTTTACTATGAATGTTATTAAGTGGCATCAAGCCAATATGGCAATCATATTTCTCCAGAAAGACCTTTTTATCTGTTTGGTTTTTCAATCTTCTCATTTGTAATAATAAAATCCATCTATCTCACCAGCTAACCTTTTTTTTTCACTATAAATCTTTCCAAGCTTAATCATTTGGCTAATGAATTAGATGGCTTTATATTATGACCAAAATAAGATAATTTTAACATGGTCATTTGCATTGCAAATGTTTTTTTTCTGACCATGTTATTTTCAAAGTATTCCCAGCATTATAATCCTTTCCCTATTCTTCTTTAGTACCTGATTTTCACATTCACAGAGAGTCACGAATTATCATAGGTCGGTTTGGTAATTCATTTTTTTATTTTTTAATAGTAACTACGTTATTATAATACATATATGCATATTTTTGTTTTAAACTTCCTTAATAATATGTAATACATTTTGCATGCTTTAGAAGTGTATAATTATTGTTTCTTCGATGTTTTTGGTTTTCTGTTCAGTTTGATGCATTTTCGGTGCTGTGCTCCAAAATCATAATTGTTTTAACTTCTTTCTGAATGCTGTTTTATATTATGTAAATGAAATAATTTATATATTCCAGCGGCTCGAAAATTGGATGCTATTAACTCGTTTATTTATTACGTTGTTATTGTTTGTGATGTATCAAACCTCTTTTTATATATATACAGTATATGTCAAAGCGTTAACCGGGCAGCGAACCTGGGTCAGCTGCTTGGAAGGCAGCTATGCTAACCGCTAGGCCACCAACGCTTGAAAAATCTTTTATTTTTCTCTTTCTAGCATCTAACTCTACACATATCAGTTTAACAATTTGTGGATCAAACGTGTATATGAATTCGTATTTGCTAAGTTTGCAAACAGAACGAAATAATTTTATATGCAAAAATTCAATCAGTAAAAAAAAAAAAAAAATTAATTCTCGGAAAAATTATTTTTAAAAGATTTCCTATTCAAAATAAAATAATTTTTTTTGTTATCTAATCAATGAAGAAATTAAAGCAAATCATTTCAAATAAAATCAATAACTATTGTCAAGCAGATAAAAAGTCATTTTTTTTTTTCAATAGTCTTCAAAAATAATAATAATAAAAACACCTGGACACGTCTAGCCATTGATAACCAATACATTCTCGAACAATTTCATTATATATACTTAATAATCGATATGATGTACAAAACTTCTTTAAATGCTCTCAAATTAACTTATAATTAGTCAATTCTATCAAAGCATTATTGGAAAGGAATACAGATAAAGAAAATAAACTAATGATGGGAATATTTCAGGTTAATCAAATGAATTGCTTTAATCAAATCACAAACGGAAAATTGTTGTACAAAAAAGAACGTACCAAATACAAGAACCTGATTGGCAGATTTTCGATGTCATCGATGTTGTCTAACTGATTGCTGATCATGCTGAGATGTGTCAGTCGTTGGCAGGCCCCGATACCACTTAAATGCGAAATCTGATTATCTACATATTAAAGACATAATATGCTGATCAAAGATGCTGACCGCAGCCAGTTCAATCAAACACAAAAGAAACATTTTTAGACATCATTAAAGTATTAATAAAACAAAGAAATAACTCCGTTAATGAATCACAACTACTGAGTTGTGAAAATGAGAAATTACGATCACTAAGAACAATAAAACAATAGTTAAGGAGAACTAAGAATATTTGATATAAGAAATGGAATTATCCAATAGATTGCAAATAATATATATATATCGTATATGTAAAAAGCCTAGTTTAATAATTAGTGCATTAGCCTTCCGTGCTCATAATTTGAAGTTTAAATCTAGGTGAAGCTTGAATTTGGGGGGGGGGATAACTGAGTTTAAATCCAGTTTAGTAATTTTTCAGGTAGGTGCCCTATATCAATGTAATCAACTACCTGATCATTGATCAGTAAATGGGTATGCAGTTATTTCTAACTAACAGTTAAAACAAAGTAGAAAAACCATTAAAATAATGCCCAACACAGGTGACTGGAATAGTTTTGTGAATAATCTTCTTCAGCATTTCTTCCTCTGAGAAGGATTTCCGAAGAGATCTTCGACTTTTAGCAGACTAGTTAAGCTGTCTGGAATGTGGGTGTGTGTATATATACATATAAAAGAAATGTGAAAATATTTAAAACATCAATTAAAAAGAATCAAATATCTGAAATTCTATAAACTGTTTTTGGAAAAAGAATTAATAATGATACAATAAAATATAACTGAAATAATAAAAAAATGAGAATAAAAATTTCAAAAGTAAAAAACATCTTGTATTGAAAGAAAAGTTATTGGTGCTGATATAGTACGCGCTCGGCGGCCATTTTGAATTTGAAAACAGCCAAAAACACTGCTGGCACATGCAAGCGATAAATGTCATCGACTAGAAACACTCATTTTTTAAATGAAGAAGTGAGAGGCATGCAATTATATCTATGAAAAAGGGAAAAGCTTCAGAAAATAACAGAATTATTAAAAATAACAGAGGCGACATAGAAAAATTATTAGCAAAATACTATACTCCAAATATTTACGTAAATGATAGGATCTACCAAATGACTGGAAGATGAAATAGTAATACTGATGTCTAAGAAAGGTGTTAAAGAAGATATTAGAAATTAAGATCTACCAGTTTTCTATCAATTCTATACTAAATCTTTAGCAGAATAAATAAGAACCAGCAAACTTTGGATTCAAGCTAATACAAAGAATAAGTTGAATCCAAAAATGATTTTAGTACAGAAAATCATATCCAAGTAAAAAAACCAACGAGTATGTGCTGCTGTTAAGCTTTGGATTATTGACTATGAAAAGGCTTTTGATTCTATAAACATTTCTGCAGTGACTAAAGCTTTAAAACATTAAAATATAGAGCCAGGATTAAATTACATAGAGATACAAAGATTAACATTGATAAGACTGGATGAGAGAGTGATTCTATATCTCCAACATTTTTTATAAGAGTTACACCATAAGTATTTTGTGGATTAAATGGAAAATTACAACAATAAAAAATTATTGACATGATTTAAGTCATTTAAATTTTCAGATAATATGGTTGTTTTTGAAAATGTTTCAGATCTTGAAAAAATACTGCAAGAATTATCAGATGAAAATAAGGAATTAGGACTGAAGACAAAGATTTAAAAAATTCAGATTATGTTTAAGTAATTTTCTTGCAAGAAACAAAAATAAAAATTGATAATAATGAATTACAAATTCTCTGGTAAGATTACAAATATAGATGGAAATATAAAGAATAACAATAAATCATAGAATTAAACTTAACTTGGATAGAATTCTTTTGGTAGAAATAATATTAAAAAGAAATATACCTATGTGTTTGAAAAGAAAGGTTTTTAATAGATATGTTTTTCCAGTTCTTAATTATGAATCTGAGACAAATACTTAACAAACAAACAATACTAAGACTTCAAACTGCATAAGAAAGTACAGAGAAATGAATGTTGGGAGTAAGAAGAAGGAGCTGAAAGCAAAATACTTGGGTGAGAGATTTAACAGATATCACAGACATCATTAAAACAAATAAGAGTCTAAAATGGAGCCTGAGCTAGAATATTTCTAGAAGAGATAATAATAAATGTTCAGTTGAAGTCTTAAACTGGATTCCAAGAAATTGTAAGAGACCTGAAAGAGATTACATATGAGATGATAAATGAAATAAGAAAGTTTATTGACATGATGTTGAAAAATGCTATGAATCAGAAAGCTGGATTTGAAGAAACCTTCATCCTGCCATATATCAATAAGGGTATAAACTATTGATGATAACTACATATATAAATATATAATTTCTTTAAAACTTCTTTTAATAGTAAAAGTACTTGAAATATTAGTTTGAATTGTATGAAGTTATTATAAATAGTTTTATGGACTTAAATCTACATAACAACTTGGGTTTGAAATAAAAAATGATAACCTTTACTTCAATAAAACCCAAAATAAAAGAGCCAATATATAGATCAATAGAGAAAACTTGTTTAGCCTCAGATTAATCAATTAATTATTGGAACATCAAAAGATAAAAGTCATCTTTATTTACAAAAATATAATCTTTAGTTTTATTGTTTATTAATTAAATATCTACCAAAATATCTTATTCAATATATTGAAAAGAATTATTTATTCTCATCTTTTAAGAAAGTTAATTATTACATTTGTTAAAACAATTACATTCCTTAAGTGATAATATCAAAATTCCAAACATTTTTAATAAGAATATGAATATTTATAGGTTGTTAGGGATAGTTGTAAAAGAGATAAAAGTATAGGAAAAAGAGTAAAATAAATATTAATAATTCTCCCTCTCTTTCTTTAATAATTATATTTAACTTTTAAAAATTAACAAGAGATAAATAAGTTAAATTTTATGTAACATAGAGGTCCCTACCTTCGCATTTTCAAGCACACATGCTTAAAGATTTATTGCCTTAGTAAGTATTATTTATGCAATGTTTATCACTTTTTAAAAGAAAAGAGGAAAAAAATAAGATTCTATCTTTTTTTAAAGATTGCCATTTTTAATTAATTAAAGTTTTTTTTCTTTTTTCATTATCTCTCTAAAACAAAATGTAATGTTTTTCAAATAAAAGTAAAATTAAAGGATTTTCTTGTTTCTAATAATTAAAAAGAAAAAATAATTACAGAGGGTTTTTTCACTAATTAGTGGTACTTAAAATTTTTAATTTTTTAATTAAATAAAAAAAGAGGAAAATAACCTCCCAATTAATCCAAGTTTAATGCTACCACATAATGAAATCATGTGATTGAATGAATAACAAGATTAATCCAAAAATTTAAATAGGTAGTAGGTTAAAGCAGTAGACTTCAGTGTCTAGTCAGTAATAGTCAGTATGGATCCAACTGTGGACAGGAGAAAAGTAATAGCACTTCAGCTGTGAAAAGTGTAATGAAAAGTTCAATTTTTAGTCTGAATTAAAATTAACATCATTACTAATTGTTAAAAATGTTTTTTGAAATAAATTTGAAGAAAAGACACATACTAAGCTTTAAGCTAAAAGCTGAGCATTATCTATCCAACATGTAATTGGTTTACTAAAAGAAAATGTAGAATAATACCCTTGAAAGAAATTTGCAATAAGCCTTATGTATTTATCCAAAAACATAACTGTTTCAGTTTGTGTCAACTTGATCTGAAAATATGTGTTAATATAAAAATTATACTGGTAAATGCAGACTGTTAATCTGACTGCAAATTATTATATGTTGTAATGTATAAATTTAGCCTGTGTTCACCTGATCTGTACATTATTACATTGTAAAATGGATACATTTAACCTATGATAATCTATTCTGGAAATCTTGGTTAATTTGGAAATTAATATTATAATTATTAACTGAAAACTAGAACCTACAAAAATAAATTAATGACAAACTTTTAATGAAAATCATGGATAAATTAATCTTGTGTTAACTTACATTGGAAAATAATATAATGTTAAATTGAATATTAGAAATTACAAGAAGAAAAAACTAACATGAAAAAACTGAAACTTATAACTGCAAACTAACTAAAAAATAAAATTCATGATAAAATAAGATATTGTAGTGATCACATCTACATTTTCAAATAATTTTTAATATTAGAAATAATAGGAATAATTTTGACTTATTTTTGTTGTTGTTGAAACATTTTTAAAGATAATCCTATTAATAATTGATTATAATGAATAGACTTTTTAGTGGTTTTGTTCTAAATATTTTTCCCTTCAAAAATGTCAAAGGGTGTGAGACATTTTCATTTTTTATAAAAAAAGGGGAAGAAGGTTTAAGCTAGTCTTAAATATTGTTTTCTTATTGTAAAATGTTTTCAGATTTAATTATTTAAAAGAGGGGATAACTAAATGAAAGTAAATTTTAATTCATTTAATAATAAAAGTCAACTGGATAATATTATTTGCTATATAAAATCATGTATTTTTTATAGAATGTGTTAGATTTGGAATTGTCATATTATATTTTTAAAAATTTTCTTATTTATTATTTAAGGTTATTAAATAATTGTTAAAAAATAGTAGTTTCTGAATTTTTTGTGTGATAATGTATTTATTCCTTCAGCTATCTGTTCTATGAATTGGCAGGTTGTGTGACTTGATTCCATAATAGCATCATGCTTAAAAGAATTTGTAAGATAGATATAGCTTATACATTTATATTTTCTTTTGTTCACAATCATAATTCCTGGAGTCTTTCTAATCTTGATCTAGAAATAATGGTTGTTATATGTATGTGGAATATATGTTTGTGTTTGGATATCCAGATGGTTGTATGGATAGCACAAAGATTAATACATTTTTAAAGTCCATTTACCATGTTTTATTTGTACAAATTAGAAATTAGTTTTAGTTGGCCTGTATATTCATAATAGTATATAACAGAACATTGGTGATAATCACAATGTATAAGGATTCTATAATTTTTTATTATGTTTGGAGTATATAATGTAATTTTTTCTGAGTATATATGGTTATAATTAATATATATTTGGTAACATATTTATGCTAATTATTTGTAAGATATGAAGAAAAATAATTTGTGTAGGAATAACTAAATATAGTTTTAAAAAAATTAGGTAAATGAATTGTAAAAAAAATAATAAAGGGAAAAATGTTAATATATAGTAATTTAATTTATAACAACACAGATCAGAAATAAGTGTATATATTATTGATGTAGTTGAGTTTATTTATGGCATAAAATTAATTAAGAGATTTAATTATAGAGATGTGTAAAAAAATAATAAGATAAATTTTAGTGTAGAATTAAAAAAAAAATTTATAAGTAGGAGGCAATATACAATCCTTGGTTAGATTTTAAAATGGTATTGTTAAAGAAAAGAATATATATTTTTCATGGTTTATATGTTATTATCTGAGACAATCAAATGGTATTTATTTTTCTTTGAGGTTATTGTAGATACATCAGAGCACAACAATAATATTTGAAATTTATTTTTTAAACAATATAATAGATAATTTATTACATTAAAATTAATATCTTGTTGTAAAAGCTTACATCAATTTAGAAATATATATTTTGATAAGTTTTTACATTAATATTCTGTTTATTTATATTATTGAATCATTTAACAACAAGAGACCTAAACAAATAAATAATAAGTTATGCTTTCATATATGTGTGTGGTTATGTAATTTGTATGTATGTTTAGATTAGGGAATACATTTTGAATCATGTATATTTTAAAATAATTATTATGAGAGGTATATGAAGAGGTAAATACTTTGTTAATCAAATAAATGTAATAAATTTTAGGTATTTATCTTGTTATTTAATTTCTAATTTCATAAGAAGAAAATTGAAAATCATTGTATTATTTTTTTCAAAATATGTTTATTTTAAAATTGAAAGAAAATATTTTATTTAGGAACATCGGCGTGTTTGTAGAAACTAGTTCAGTAAAATAATGTCTTGATATATTGATAGAGGTAAATTTGAGTAGGTCAGTGAATATTGTAACTAAATTGATGACATAAATATTACATCCATGAACAAGTCTACAAAAGTCTCTGTAATATGAGTCAAAGTTCTCTTGTTTTATATCATTTTTTAGTTGACATACTGTGTTTGTGGTAAATAGAAATTTAAAGTGATAAATATATTTTAAAATGTTTGATTTGAATTTTGAAATGGAATGCTAAGTGGGAAATAACATTTACTCTAAAAGACAGTCTTATGTTAGGATACTTATTGCAACAACTAAAAAAAAAGAACATTCTAAGAAGTTATAAAATGCATATGACTTATTGCATTGATTAATGACCACATGCACCTACTGTGTGCCAATGAATATCTTATAAAATGTTTTGAAAAAAGGATAATGATTTGGATTTAGTAAAAATAATGATCTATTTTAAAAGGGATAAAAAGGAAACAATATGCATATTATTCTGTTATTAAAATGTAAACTTGCTAAAATTTATCAAGGATTACTTATTTTAATGAACTTTGTAAACTTATAAAGAATCAACTCTTGGGATTATTATAATTTGTAAATATTACTGTTTCATGGATCTCCTTTGTGTTACAACTTAATCAAGAAACTTCAGGATAATTGAACCATGTGTATAGACATTATTTAATATTTTACCGTTATTTAATTAACAGGTTGTATGTTTTAATTATCTACTAGCTATTTGTTTTATATTATTAAGTTAGTTAAGGTACGTATATGCCTGTAGTACACCATATATAAAATAATCATAAAGAACATTTTAATAATTTGAAATAGGAATTTAAGTAATTATAATAAACTTTTATTTAATAACTGCTTTTTGTTTGTTTATTAAATGATTTTAAATATAAAAAAAATTGAAGAAGTAAATATAATAATAAGTTGTTTATTATTTGGGATAAATAATTGGAGTGATTTGTAAAGAATACTTATAATAAATTAATTATTTTATTTGTGATATGAATGATTGATAAGCAAATGATAAGATTGATATATGTAGTTTTTTTAGTATATATTATTTTATTTTAAATAATAACAATAAACCCTTAAACCTTGTGCAATTGGTTTTATTGTCTTAGTAATTGTTTATCATATATAATATAGTGAAATAATATATTCTTTTGGAATATATTTCATTGAGGTATAAATTAAGAAAATGTATAGAAAGAAATCTTATTAATTTGGAAGTATGATGTCATTGATATATTTAAAATATTCCATTGTTATTGTTATGATCTAAAGACATTATTCGCCCTCTTTATAAATAATTTTGTTAAACAGAAAGTCAATTGTTGAATTTAAAGTAGTAATTGGAAAGAATTGATAATTATTTGTTTTTTTTAAATAAATATTTTAAAATAAATTATAGATTTATTTATTGTACAATAGGCAAGTAGCCAAGAATGATCTCTTTTAAAGAAAACTGTTTAATCACACGAATAGGATCATTGTGCTGTAAAATGAAAAGAAAACATTGGATTTGAAACTCCCATGATGAATTTGTAAATAAATAGCTTTTATGCCAAGAATTTGGAAACCAAGACTTAAATGGATAATCTATTCCTTCATCTTTTCATCTATCATAAATAGAATCACTTTATAACTATCAACTGCTGCCAAAAATGTCACAATTCTGTCTACTGTTTATTATTTACTATTTCAAATGAAGCAACATAATAGAGGAAACATTGTTTACTATATCTTTCAATTTGAAAAACATTAAAATTTTCTTCTGGTAAATAAGTTAAAATTGCAAAACAATCTATAAACCTTTATTAAATATTTTAAAATTTATAATAAATTGTTTTTCACATATATATTGTGCCAATATTAATTATTTATGAATTGCCAATTCTTAAATATAGCACCAATTGGTTAATTAATAGGTCTTTACTTTTAAAACTATAAATACTTGCTAGGTTAGGAGAATATTTTTTTAAATGTTTTTTGTTGTTGTTGGTCATTGTACTTTCTGCATAAACAACAGAGGGGGGAAACTAAAATTTCACCTTTTATTAGTTTACAAATTATGCAAATGTTAATCTCTTTACTAGTGCAATATTAATTCAAAATAAATATATTACTTATATATATATATATTACTTTTACATTTCTATATCCTTGCCCATTTAAACATATATGCATACTTTTCTTAAAACATGCCTTAGACTTAATTTTCTATTACGTTAACATATGTGGAGTTCTATGGAAGAAATGTAATGAAGAGGGGAGGATCAGAACTTTAGTTTATGTTAAAACTTAAAGTTATTTTATAATAATCCCTTTTAAATTACATTTAGTAAATCTGATCATACCATTATCTATAATGTTATTACTATAGGTTATAAGCTTAATATATATATATATATATATATATATATATATATAATAACATATATATATATATATATATATATATATATATATATTAGTCCATACAACATGTTGTTAGCATGGGCTATTATTCCTTATTATTAAGCTTTATCTAGAAATGTGCATCAGAATGCTTGCATTGTCTCATCTTCATTTTAGGTCATAATCGGGGCAATAAATGACCCTGAACCATCCACTCGCATAATGACAGCAATGCATAGGATAATTCTGGCAAAGTTTGGCCCATTGCAACTTCATCCAAGACCCTCAACTCCAGAAACAAATTCCATGAAATATGAGTGTGGCAAATCAGCCTATTCTTCTTTCAAAATGATAAAGCACTTCCAAGAAATGGATCTGCAAATCTTATTCGGCCATTATGCTAACACCGAACACAATTATATTATATTCCTCCTTTTTTTTAAAAACTTAAACCTATAAATATCTATGTTTGATGTTATGGTCTAACTAAACATATTTCACAAACTAAGTAACTTTCCATAAATATGTTGCTTAATGACTCTAGAGCTAATAATTTATAAAAACACTCCACATATGTTAATCATGCAAATAAAGTAAATAAATCTTTATTAAATAGATTTCCATATAGAATAAACTTATGATAACTTGGTCAGTTAATTAACTGACAATTATGTAACTCCTCCTGGGATGAGTCAAGGTTATGTTTCTCTTCTGTAACTCTGGCGATTTATCATGTTTGTACACTATATAACTGTACTAGACTAATTATTGAAATATCATAATGCTGCATCAAAAGTACTAATAATATAAACTTATCTGTAAATACCTATTTTAAAGTGCGAATAAGCACAATATAACTTATTGAAATATGAGGCTAATAACTATTAATATATCTCAAATGTATAAATTTCTGATTTCTATTTATGTTCATTATTAAATCTAATCTTAAAATCAAACCTCTCTGATCATTGCTAATCCTTTATTTAACTTGTTTAGTTAAATTTTAAAATAGTTATTAAAGTATAAATGTTATGATTTGTAGAGTTAAAAGATCCTACTAAGGTTAAGCATATATGCTTGTCTAAATCAATGAATACACACACCTGCTATGATTTTCCCATGAGTCTCTTTGTTTCTCTGCTGTGGGGGGTCAACCAGCGATAAATTAAATAATCTACTATCATCATCATTGCTGCTCATATGTAATTGAATCTGAAATAGGGCAGAGTTCATGAGTGTTCCTGACATATGTATCTCACACATGATTGGACTCGAAGTACTTGTGTTGAGATTCTAGATCGAGTTGAGTGAGTATGTAAACTGACCAATACAATATATATTACTTAAATAATAAGTGTGATAATGCTCAAGGCTGAATGGGTTTATAAGTAACCACTAGAAACAAGTCAACACTTAGATAATCTCAATATAGATAATAATTAACAATCACACACTGTTGTCAAGGCAACCTCCTTTGAACACTTAATACTTTAAGTGCAATTTGAAAATTATAATTGCAATTTGTAATGTTATAATTGACTATTTATTAGTCTGCATTCAGAACAACTTATATTTACCTGTTTAATGAGATTTATTTAAGCTTCTTTGTATTAATAATTTCAATCTCTTTGGTCAAGTTGCAGTCTTTAATGTCTATATAAATATATGGGATCATTAATAAAAGTGGGATTTCATTTTATTTTAGAGATTCCATCTTTATTGTTAAAAGGAGATTGCCTTGACAACAGTTTGTGATTGTTGATTGTTAACTGTATTGAGATTGTCTAAGTGTTGCCTTTTTGTTAATGGTTATATATATATATATATATATATATATATATAACCATATATATAAAGCAATATATATATATATATATATATATATATATTGCTTTAGTTGGGAGAATATAATAATCAGGATAAAATACAATGAATAGTTGGAATTAGGCAAAGTGTTGTAGCCTTTCAAAAAAGTTTGCTACAGTAAATTAAAAGAGATTATCAAAAAAATATTAAATAAATTAAAGGAATAGTATGTTATGTATGTGGTTACAATTATGTTTGACAGATTGCTTTGTGTAATTATTGAAACAGTCCCATTAACTTTTAGTTCTCTTTTGTTTTTCTCTTTTTCTTCTAGAATTAAAATGATTATTTTTATTTACTTCTAATTGCTGATAATTTACATGATGTGTAATTCAAAACAAAGGGCTTATTTCCAAATTTGATATAAATTTCTTTATGCAAAAATAGTAATTTCAAGGATACGATTTAACTTTAAAATTGTCAGGTTGTGGTAATCTCCCAAATTTCCTATTTCTTTGATTTGGTTGTGGGACATATCTACTTCTTTCAGACTTAGTGGAGCTTTGAAGTCTAATAATTTAGTAATTACATTATAGGATGCATTGAGAAATAATAAATGCCTTAATTCTCCCAGTGATGACAGATCTGCAAACAAAACAAATTTAAAAAATAAGTTTTTTGTATAAATATGTGTTTATATATACTATATACCACATTTAATCCTACTATTATTACTATTACTACTACTATTACTACTACTACTACTAATAATAATAATAATAGCAACAACAATAACAATAATAATGATAATGATGATGATGATGATGATGATGATAATAATAATAATAATAATAATTTATTTTTTATTTATTTATTCATTATGAAACAAATAATAAATGTATAATACAGTGAGATAAATTCCATACAAGAAAAATTTTGAGTGAGGAATTTAAATGTAACAACTAAAAACACTAATAAAATACAAAAAAAAAAAGTATAAATATAACATAAAATATTAAAATCACACAGATATTACATTTGGCAATTCAATCACAGTAGTAAATAATTACAACATAACATATAGTATAAACAAAAAATAAAATAAAATAAAAGAAACAAACAAAATGAAACTAATGCTTAGCATAATATAACCAGTGCCATAAATGATTTTTAAAAATCAAATAACAAATAGTGTTCATTAAATTCACAGAACAATCTCTTATAAACATTTTAAATAATTTAGGACCATTATAACTAAATTGCTTCCTATTAGATGTTTTAAGAAAATAAGCTAGCTGATATTTAGTAGATAAACGAGTATTTACAACAGAAGATTTAGTATCCAAATGAAGTTTTCCACAATAAATATTCAAGAATCACTCTATATTCGTACAAATGGAAAACATTTAGTATATTAAACGTGGCATAAATATAATAATAATAATAATAATAATAATAACAACAACAACAACAACAAGAAGAACAACAACAATAATAATTCATTTATTTAAGTTATAAACAACAGCATATAATTTCAAATAAAGATTGCACATTAAAATAATAAAGACAATATATACAATGTATATAATAATAATAATAATAAAAAGAAATGGCAAATGAATAAATAAAAAAATATAAATAAATAAAATATATTTGAACAAAAATGACATTCAAATTTAAGAATACTTCAAAATTGTAAAAATCTGATTATATAAAAAGAGTAATCTACATAAAGTGGACATTGGAATGACAAACTTAAATATAAAAGACAGAAGCAGACCAATCATCATGCTTACTTGTTGATTTATGATTTTGTAAAGAAATTTAAGATTTCTATTGACCAACTTTAAAATTTATTCAACACTAATTATAATAAACACATCCTTGTTTAGAGTTAGGATTCCAAATGATTAAACAATAATTAATGACGTGAAGAACCAATGACAAAAATAATTAAAATTTTTTATCATCACTGAAATGATAATTTGTGCTTAAAGATGGCACTCATGATTTTAACAACTTTGCTAATAATCATTTTGTATGAAGAAAAAGGATTCATTACTAAATAAAAAAAGGTCAAGCATTGGTGGCCGAGAGGTCAGTGACTGCTGCTTTACAAACAGTTGTCCCAGGTTAGTGGGTTCGCTTCCCGGCTGATGCTATGACACATGAGAAAAAAAAAGACTCCCAGATCTTTTTGGGATTCAACAGAATTAAACATGATAATATGCTGGACTATTTACATCATCTATCATTAAATGCTGAATGTAGAGAAAATTTTAAACTTGATTTAAACTCTTTAAATACAACTTGTTAGTAACAAAACATGAACTGACTGTTAGTAATTACACAATGTTTCAAATAATATTATTCTTGACTCTTTTTCAAGTGTGATTGGCCTGACCAGTCACAATATTAGCATAGGAGTTGAACTTACATCTTTAGATTCTTGAAGATCAAATTTTAAGGCAAAACTAACCAATTGAGCTATTCTGGCAAGAGCATTGCTTAAAATTTGATCTTCAAGAACCTAAAGGTGTAAGTTTGACTCCTATGCTAATATGGTCATTGGTCAGGCCAGAAACACCTGAAGAAAAGTGAAGAATAATATTACTCAAAATATTGTGTAATTACAATCCTGTGTTGTTTATTTGTGTTTTATTAGTTATTTATATTGAAAAGTTTAAATAAAGTTTACATTTTTTATACATTCAACATTCAATGATAGATTAT